>CALNHX010010085.1:0-43453 GCA_940337035.1 Agriotes lineatus
TACTTTATAGTATAATTAGCCATATTGCTTACCCTGGAGCACTTTTTGTCGTGCATAATTCAATAAGAAAATGTCCCAGAAATTCACGTGTGTCGCAAACAATAACTTATAGTCCGAAGATACCAAAACCCGTGCACCTTTTTTATGATCGCAATTAATTTTTGACATGCTAAGAATGCAATTTAGTGTGGGTGCCACGTAAATTTTTGGCGTTTGGTCGCCGTTTTAAAAAATGTCTTGTAAAGTTGGCCGTCCCGGTACCTGACTCTTGGCTCCATTTCCGTCACCCATCGCTGCCGCCTGGCGATCTTACATGTCCGCGAAGTTGGCCAAACCCAGACAAAGATTTAATAATACTTGAAAGGGAATCGTTTGTTTATCGTTTGTTTACGTTTGTTTAGCTATTTTCAGCGTTTGTTTACGCCTCTGTATATTATAAACAGCACCCCTATTTGGGTCGGGCCAACTTCACGGCAGCCAAACCCAAAATGATAAATTGACAATTTCTTGGTGGGAATCGTTTGTTTATCGTTTGTTTACGTTTGTTTAGCAATTTTCAGCGTTTGTTTACACCTCTCTATATTATAAACAGCACCCCGATTTGGGTCGGGCCAACTTCACGGCAGCCAAACCCAAAATGATAAATTAACAATTTCTTGGTGGGAATCGTTTGTTTATCATTTGTTTACGTTTTTTTAGCTATTTTCAACATTTGTTTACACCTCTGCATACTATACACAGCACCCCTATTTGGGTCGGGCCAACTTAACGGCAGCCAAACCCAAAATTAGGAATTGACAACTTCTTGGTGGGACTCGTTTGTTTATCGTTTGTTTACGTTTGTTTAGCTATTTGCAGCGTTTGTTTACACTTCTGTATATTATAAACAGCACCCCTATTTGGGTCGGGCCAACTTTACGGCAGCCAAACCCAAAATTAGGAATTGACAACTTCTTGGTGGGAATCATTTGCTTATCGTTTGTTTACGTTTGTTTAGCTATTTTCAGCGTTTGTTTACACCTCTGTATATTATAAACAGCACCCCTATTTGGGCCGGGCCAGCTACACGGCAGCCAAACCCAAAATAATAAATTGACAATTTCTTGGTGGGAATCATTTGTTTATCGTTTGTTTACGTTTGTTTAGTTATTTTCAGCATTTGTTTATACCTACGTATACTATAACTAACCTCCCTATTTGGGTCGGCCCAAAGTCAAAATTGTAATTTGATTGTGGCTTAGGGGGAATGGGTTTTTAGCGTTTGCTTGTATTTGTTTAGCTATTTTCAGAATGTGTGTATACTATAGGCAATACCCCTATTTAGGGCTGGTCAATTTCTCGACAGCCAAACCCAAATAGATAAATTTTAATACGAACATTTTCATCATGTGATTAGAATTTTGAATCATGAAATTCTACTATTAAAAGCAGTAATAACACAGCTTAGTTTATTTTACAATGAATACTTTTACAAGATTATGAATTGTTTTGGTTAAATAAGTTTTTAAAAAACTTTAAATCAAAAATTTAATACAGTTTTACACGTTGAGTTACTGTGCTCTTTTGCTTTTTCTCCTGATAAAAACCCTTACGAGAGTGGACGAAATGGTGAATTCTTCCACCTCAATAATGACACTGTCCAATCCCGGAAGTCGTTTGTTACTTAATGACAATGGCCGTGAAAGCCTCAGAAATCATACTTTCAGTATGATGAACGTTTTCGGATAGATGTTTGACAAACATTAAATAAGTTTGGTTATGTAGCTATCTTTTAAGCATATATTTTAGATTCGGCAAAGTTGTTACAGTTTTAAAAATGTATTTGAGTTTTCCGTGAATATGTTGACATGTAATGATAAATTGAGTTACTATTATTACACATTTTTACTTATTTCAGGTAGCTTATATAAATGTTCCTGCTAAGAGAACTGGTTGTTAAAAATTTGGCAGCCTCACTACTCATGGTGTGATAGACCGATTAGATGTGACAACCGGTGAAGTAAAGTTATAGGCGATGCCGTATATTCTAATGCTTTTGTCATATTTAGCCTTAGAACTAAAACTTTGTAAGAATGCGTCTAGGTGTTTCTTCATTTTTTCTTGGATTTTTTTTAACAAGCGTTAATTGAAACAATGCACATTACTCTCTGTTTAGAATATTTGCATGGCATAGTGTGCAAAAAAACTATATTATTACGATACGGCTAGTAATGGCAGGCTTTGCAAGGAAGGTCTGTAGACCGATACAGTTGAAAGAATTACTTATTTTGGTGAACTATAACCACCCTTAAAGGTCTGCCAGATTTTCTACACCTTAGACTTTGAAATTTAAAAAAAAATGGGAAAGATGATTGCCTGTTAATTTTGTGAAATATAAGGATTTGATTAACCTACACATTGTACCTTTAAAATTATTATTTTAAATGTGATTTTATCATTACAAACTAAAACATTAAATGAGAATAAACCGTTGAGGTTGCTCAAAAAGTTACAGGAATTATCGTGGTGCTAGTAGTCCTGTCACTTACTCCTGTAATCTCGATAATATACGATTACGATGGTGCTGCAAATCTGTAAATTGATCCCGTTTGATAATTTGAGTACGTTATTTTTCGCTTTCGAAGCACTGGATTGCGGATGACTTCTTTCTTATATTGTTTGTAGGACTTTGTGTTTATGATACCATTTCCTGTCCCATTACGACGTAATTTGTAAATATTAAGTAGTACGTGCCTGCTATTATAACAGAGCACTTGACCGTTTTTCGTTGTGTTGGTACGAATATTTTTTAGTGCTACATATAGTGAATTTTGTGCATGAAACTCTGACTGCACTTCGAATCAACTAACAAGGTAAGTCAAGCATGTATTAATTTGGATCTCTACAATAATTTAAAACCCACGATTTAAGGAAAAAGTTTTGTTTGCCGTCTGTGGCGTAGCTTCACCTACTCATAAGGCTTTAGCCACCCCAATAGCTTTGAGCGTGTTTTTCGCATACTGCATGAAATTGGATCTCTCTGAAACGTTGGAAATGCATATGCTGTGTTTCTACTGAGATACAGAAAAATGTGTATAAGAATCAAAGGCAGCTACTGGTTATTATGAGGAACAAAAAACGTTTATTTTACTATTCCATAAACATCTCGTATAATCCACCAATATAAATGCTTAATTTTGTATGCTATACCTAGCAACTCGTTTTTTAGCACGAGAAAAATTTTTGCCAGTGTAAAAGTGCATGTTCCTTTTTACTTCCATTTACTTCCGATAAAGGAAGTATTAGATTTACCCCAAAAATTCGAAATTGAGTTTTCAACAGATCTTCATGTTTTAGAGTCCCCTCAACACAAAAAACATTTTTGTTCATTGGTCTGTCTGTCTGCCTGTGAACAGAATATCTCAAAAACTAAAAGAGGTATGGCGTTGAAACTTCATATATAAGTTTTGTGTACTAACTAGAGAAGACACCAAGCTTTTGAAGAAAATCGCATAACCGGAAGTATGGTGTTTACTCTTGTGATTTTTCAGTGTTTTGCGATTTTTTCAAAAACGGCTCTAACGATTTTTTTTCAAACTACATTTTTATTAAATTTTTAATGTGTGTTGATGTGAGATAGGTGATTTTTCAGTTGTTTGCCTCTAAACTGGATTTCTTTTGGTTTTTTTCCTATTTGTTTTATTAACTCCTATTTTAAATTGTACACCCGGTATATTATTACATTTTTCAATACAGCTTAAAATTTCAGAGAAAATTTGTCTCTTGCACTAACGCTCTATTTTGTACGGTTTTTGTAGAACTTGTAATTCTTGAAATGTTTTGACAAATGCTTAAAAAATACAAAATCAAATATTTGGCTAATTGTAAGATCACTTTAAAAGGAAGTTGTGTGCGTGTATCACACCAGATGTTTAATTAATGGAGTAGGTTTTGAAATTTGACGTTTCTCAAGAAATACCACGCCCACGTATGTACTACGTCAAATTTGAATCATTTATTAATCTTCCTAAAATACACTCGATATTTCCCTTTTTGAATTTTATTTTAATTCAAGCTTGAACTTGGCAATTACTCTCAAATCAAAGGAATTTGATAAAATTGCCCCACCTTCGGTGTCGCGATTTTTTCATTCCCTTGATTTTCCAGAAATTTTGTGGCAACCAACCTTCGTAAAAACAACAAAATCCGAAAAAAGTCAACCTCTTGAGTATTTACGGAATAAAACATATAGCTTAGCGACTAGAACAAGCGTGAAGAGTTGAATTCGCCCGATACTCTCCGCAATTTGATACCACCCACTTTTTCTGGGCGTAAAAACAAAAACTTTGCTTATATCTTATACAATTTTATTTAAAATCGCCGATCGAAAGATTCTCTTTAATAACATAGAAATGGAGGCAGTTTTTCGCAAGCCATTCTGCTAATTTCACTTTAGAAGTGGAAACTCTTCATACTTCTAAACGTAGTTTATCCTAAGGGATGTATATCTTTTATATTATTACAATTTTACTTGCAAAAGGCACACTATTAAAGTCAATTGACGTGAGAACTAAATAATTGCCAGTTACCAGTTAATTTTTTGTGCCATGTAGAAACTTAAAGGTATTAGATTAAAATCATTAGATGGTTAAAAAATCGGATTCAGCCTCCCCCATTGCTACACGTCCTGGCTACGCCACTGATGGCTGCTCATAGAAATGAATAGAACCAACCGACTTCCTAACCAGTTATGTGCCGTGTGTTGTATACGATATGATCTCAATTTGATCATATAGGGCAACAAAACGTGATTGTCGTAATCAATTTAATAAATTTTTACAGATGCCAAAACAGGCAGGAGTCAGCAGTGAAGAACTTTTAGGACAAATTATTACCCAAAAGAACATTTCAGATACAGAAGGAAAATTATTTGGCCCTACACACTATGTTTGGAATAATATAGAAGTACTCTTGCAAGGAAGATGCAAAGCGAATTATATTTATCAAAGAATTAAAGAAAATAGGAATAATATTTATTCGACACTGTCAAAACATTTTCACTCGCAACCTTTCCACACAAAATTTTTACAACTACTAGTCTCACCGAAAACTTTGACCATATTATCTTCCAATTCATCCGATTCATCTCGTTGTTCTTCGGAATGTGATCCTCATGAAACTATAAAACCATCAAAAACATTTGTAGTCACCGTTCCTCCTCAAGAATGGAAGAAGATGAAACCTATACTAACATCATACAAGCGAAGAGATAGGAAAGGCTTCCGAAACATTATGGTACGTAATAGTGGTAAGCCAGATCCGGTCCCCTCGCTGTTTCTTTTTTCAAACCAGGTCTGGAGCACAAATACTTTTTTTCAATTTTAAGCCAAACGGACCGTCTTTAGTTGAAAATATGTAGTTTGCTATAATTTCAACAAAAATATTATTGGTTTCAAAACTTTCTTTCGCGAGGGAAATTAGGTGTAAAGCCTTTTACAAATTAACTATACAGTAACATTTTGAAAATACTTGCTCATTTAATTAATTATTTGCCCATGGTGGCAACGGATGTCTCTGATAGATTGCTTGAGCTCCTAGTATAATATATATTATTCCTTTATTTCTTTACTTTTTACAGGTCATGCCACCACACTCGTGGGAACACCCTCTCATGCAGTTGATCTGGGAGCAGCATAGGTTGCCTTGTTGCTACGAATTTAAAAGGTCAATTGTGTCTCCTGACGGTGAACCTTAACGTGCGAATGGAAGCTGCTTGTAACTAATGTGGGGCGTCCGCGATTGGCACCATTGCATCCGCTCCTATGACCGAAAATAGCGCAGTGGTGCAATGGCGAGCTGATGACACGAGGGGCAAAAAACACCAAACAAAGAGGCAACTGAAAGGTACCAAATCATTTACGTATATCTATTGCTTTTACAAGCTTCGTTTTGCATACCTTGTTTACAATACAGTTGATCTCTCCTTTGTAGACATAATTGCTTTACCCATTTTGTTTTTTAAGGGACTAGATTGTAGTTGCCCTTCCACGAAATAACCCACGTCTTTTTAGCAACCAAAATGGGTGTAATAAAAATCAGAGGATCCGTTTTGGACAACAAAATTTATTCTTGTAGATGTCTAAAATGGTTTGCGGAAAGTTCGTTCCCCACATTTCGTTCCCGGAATATTTAGTATCCCCACATCTCGTACCCGGAAACTTCGTTCCCGAGCGAGCTCAATTTGTCTCCTAGAGTACAGGGTGTTGAAAAACGAGTCCAGCGATCGGAATGCAGTTCGAAAAATGAAAGATATTTTAATTAATTTATTTATTATAATAAACTGATTAAGAACTATATACAGTATGTCCCCGGTTTGAGTTTACAAGAGAGAATTAAATTTTATTTTTAATTTTACATAAAAATGTTATAGGAATTATAATTCCTGCATGGTTTGTAGAGAATTTTAAGAAAATTTTCAGTTTTTCAAAAACAAGTCGGCCTTGACAGTTAAGCAAAAATTGTTTTCTTTTCAGGTAAACTACCCTTTTTGTTCATGATACGGCAAAATATTACTAAGAAAAGTTGTTCAAAATGAGAAATTATGGCCCTATAAAGATGATATCAGGAAGATACTTAGATTAAACCGTCATTTTTAATAAATACAATTTATTTTGTTTTTATAATAAATAAATTAATATATCTTTCATTTTCTAACTGTATTCCGATCGCTGCACTCGTTTTTCAACACCCTGTAATCTAGAAGACAAATTGAGCTCGCTCGGGAACGAAGTTTCCGGGTACGAGATGTGGGGAGACGAAATATTCCGGGAACGAAATGTGGGGTACGAAATGTGGTAATCGAAATGTGGGGAACGAACTTTCCGCATCCCGTCTAAAATAGTCTAAAGTAAACTACCCTTAAAGATAGAGCATCCAAGAAAGTGTAAAACAACAATACCCGATAAATTGTCTAATAAGTATCGCAAAACTCTTTTGTCGACATTACATAATTATGTTACTTTAATATTATTTTCAAGGTGAAGCAAGGAAACAGATTGGCGAAGACATCGCAAACATCTCTAGCTCTGTGTATCGACGTACAGAGGCTGAAAAGCTAATGGATCATGGTGACCCAGAACCCCCTACTCTTTGCAAACCTTCAGTTCTTCGTAAGGCGAAGCGAGAAATCAAAGACGTGAAGACTGGTGTCATTCTTGGACCTGATCGTTTGACTTGTTTAGAACTTCTCAAACATGAACATCCCTATGTTGATAGTATTCATGACATCGGAATGGACAAGTTCTTTGTCCACTACTATTCTCCTGCACAGATGCATGTATATAAAATGTTCTGGAAATTAAGATATGTTGTTATGGCTATAGATGCAACAGGATCTCTAGTTCATAAACTTCAGCGCCTCAATGGTCCGTCAGGCCACATTTTTCTATATGAAGGGGTCATAAATGTCGACCACTTACAATTCCCAGTTATACAAATGCTTTCAGAAAAGCAAGACGCCAATTCAATTTTATACTGGCTAAATGAATGGGAGCGAAGAGGTGCTCCATGCCCTCGTGAGGTCGTTATCGACAACTCCGCTGCTCTTAAGTCGGCTGTTTGTAGATCTTTCGGACGATCGGTAGACGTCGCAGATTATAAGGAAAAATGCTTTTCGTATTTAGTAGCAAATAGTGAAGTTTTGCCACCATGCTATATTCGTTTGGATGTTGGCCACCTTATACACTCAGTTCTGAAATGGAAAGTGTGGGTGCCTTCACAAATGAGACGATTGAGAGACTTATATGGAAGAATTTTTGGACTTCTTGTAAAATCCAAAACTCTCAGCGAATTCAGAAACATTCTGGTCGACGCCATGACCTTCGCTACCAGCCAAACTACTTGTGAAGCAATGGAGCAAAGTCTCAAAAATGTGAATCACTTGCTGAAAGCAACAGAAACACCTTATGTTTCAGCAGCAGGAGAAGAAGAAATAGCAGAAGAAGGCAAAAAAGACGACCCTCTTGATGAAATTGAAGAATCTAGGTCCATCAAAAGATGGATAGATGGAGTCCGAGAAACGGTAAAAGGTCGTTGCGCAAGTGAAAATCACAATTTAAATCCATATTACGCACCTGATGTTGCGAATCAATTTGAGAGAATGGCGCATGATTTTGTTTTGTGGTCTGCAGTTATGGTCACAGCTTTTAGGTCTCCTAAATCCAGGGCAACTTCAGCAACAGTAGAAGGGGACTTTAACGACTTAAAAAATCGGATCCTAAATAGAGACACAAAACCATTGCTCGTACATAAGTTCTTAGGTAGACACCTTCAAGCTATTTCTGGTATTTGTCGAATTTCTGCAGCATCAACTATACACTCAGACATAGAAAAAGACCTAATTAAGCACGGAGTGCAGCACCAGGACAGGAGCGTAGACGAAGAGTGTGAGTATCGCCACGACAATGAAGATGAAATGGAAATGGAACAGAATGTGAACAATGATGCTGCCCCATTAGATCTGATGGCATGTGAGAACTGGAGAAACAAAATTGGGAAGAAAGCAACACCACGAAAAAAACCAAAGTTTTTGACATCATTTCCAGAACTGGGCGTGGCGTTGCATGCGCAAAAATTAAAACAACCTCCAAACCCACTCCTTAAAAACGGCAACCTCTGCTCTTTATTAACAATAAATGGCAATAATATCCAAATCATCAATTCCTGCGCATTCGACTCAGTGGTATCAATCGTTAGTAATGCGTACATCGAAGTTGAGAATTATCGAGCATTTGTGGATGACAACGACAACAACATGTTTTTGAAAACAGCCAAAAGTCTGGCTACTGTTGGAGCCGTTAAAGAGACCTACTTACTGAGGGCTTCTGCTTTGGTGGATGTGCTAAAACCAATTACCTTACTTCCAATGCCACTGAGGTCAGGTAAAAAGGTTGTCCAGACAGTGCAGTATGATTGCACTGTCAATGTTCGAACGCTGACTAGAGATCTATTAGGAGACTTGAACAGTCTCACGATTACAGCGACCTGTAACGAAGACTGTACAATGGTAGATAAGGCAATTCCAATAGTGGAAACCGCTCCAGACATTGTAGTGGATCAGGGAATGGGATCATTAGTTCAGGCGATTCAAAGAAGTCTAGGACTGGATGTTCCGGATTGTCATCAAGTACCGGCCGCTGTCAAAATGAAACACTGTATTCACCCCTGTAATGGAACTCCTGAACTACAACTCACGGGACAGAATCATTTCTTCTTAGATACAGATTACCTTGGTTCGAAACTCCCTCTTCAAGGTTCCCAACAGTTTAATCGTCCCCATTGTTTATCGGAGTTACCGACAACAATTCAAGTTACAGGCAGCGTTTATCATCTAATAGGTTTAGTTGCCCACCGACCTGGACACTATATCGCGTACAATAAACGAGTGGCAAGCAACACCTGGGATCTTCACGATGGCCTCGTGAAGAAGGTAATGAAAAACGTGGCCTCTAGTGAAGAAGTTATCCCTCATCTTCTTTGTTATGTAAAGATGTAAATAAAGTAGAAATAGTTATATAAGTTTTTTGTTTAAGGATATAGACTATTTGAGACATCTTGCAGTCATTTTAACCTATCTGTGTCAAAAGGTGTGTCTGCTACGTTAGCATGGTTGGTTGAAGAGACCTTCAAGAGAAACGACGTTTAAGATGTGCTAGGTTTTGTTTATTGATTTTGATTTCACAGTATTTTTCTCCGTATTGTATTATTGATTTTGTCTTGTGAAATTTAATGGAGTTAGCGAGTTTTTACTAATAATTTTTGTATAATTCATATTTAATTCGAATGTTTTTATACCCTGTTTTGTACCTTTCTCAATTTATTAAATTTCTACACTTGTAGTTGTGTTGAATGTGTTTATTTCACTTCCCAAAATAGATTGAATGTGGCAGTATCGTCTACTCACCTGTAGAGTTCATGTATATCTTAGTAAGATAAGAGTTGACAAAACACAAACGTCAGCGACCATTTTTGATCCAAAACATGCCTAAATTTGGAAAAATAATGTGTGAAAGTCACTAGATCGTTTTGGATAACCTTTTACAAGTATTAGTGCTGCTTCAAATCTCTCAAAACATAGCATAAAGGTAACTAGTGTTTCTACGGCAATGTGTATTCGAGTACACGACGCGCTGGTTGGACCAATCACAATTAATTTCCCCGTTTTCTCAACACTTATCTTACTGTATCTACTCTCCTGTATAAAAATACGTTAATAATAATCGTTTGTCAAAATTAAATAGTCAACGCCCATAATTGTGCATGCACGTGTCTGAGCAGGAGCATGCTGGAATATGACCGTGGTCGAAATACTATGCTACTAGTAAATCTCATATATTTGCGGGTGTCGCTTGCACAGCTGTTTTCTCACAGATAACAATAAACTGTCGAAATTCTGAGCCAAATTCGATCTGACACAATGGCTCGCAAGCAGGCGTTTATCGTATATGTTTTGTTCATGGATTAAAAATTACTTAAGCTTTGTTTACAGTATATTATGTAACAAGTACGCAAATTGGAATTTTAGGAGACGAATCGTTTTAAAGACGAAACGACGAATGAGCCGATTCTTTAATTCTTTCTAAATCTATTTGCTTACGTGATGCATACAAGATTTTTTGGTATCAGCTCTGCAAATTATCTGCTATAAGTCAAAAAGTGTAAATGATTTTCAATAACAAGAATCACGTTTCTAATGTGTTGCTAAGTTACTTTTCAGTCCACTAAAACCCATTAAAGTACTCAACTCAGTCCGCAAATAGTAATTTACGATACAAGTGCGTAAAGCTACTCTTTAGGCACGAGTGGGGTAGCCTCGCGAGTGAAAAAGATGCTTTACGCATGTGTATCTTACAATATTTTATCTACGATAGAATCTAGAAAACACGGTAAATATAAAAAAAATTAAATGTAAATTAGGATTACCAGCAACCGGTCGTTGTATTGCGTGTTTTAAAAATTTTAAAACACGTTTGTACCGGAGCCGGACATTTGGGCGCGGCCGTTTGGGCGCGGCCGTTCGGGCGCGGCCGTTTGGGCGCGAAGACACTTGGGCGCAGAGCCACTTGGGCGCGAGACATTTGGGCGCGAGGAAATTAATTAACGTATATTAGTATTAGCTAGCTTTACTATTCATATGTCTGAAAATTTATTTTAAATAACGAAACTTACCTAAAGCACGTCCAAGGAGGTGGCGGGAGGCAAACATTTAGTATAGAAATATTAATTGTCAAAAATTAGAATATTATTAAAGCAAGTTAAAAATTTTAACTTTCCGGTGAATACTAGCAAATCTTTTGCGGAGATTTATTACATTAAAATAATAAGTAACAAAGAATAAATGATTGATAAAGATTGGGTATAAACAGAGCTATTGATGAACCATCCAACCATTTGGAGATTCGTCGACAGCCTGAAAACTATTCAACGAAGGAGAGATGTTGCTTATGAACAGTTACTTGCGGGAAATGAGCCCACTGAAAAAAAAACAAAAATTTATCCAGTCTGATAGAAAATAAAAAATCTGGTGTGATACACTCACACAACTTCCTTTTACAGTGATCTTATAATTAGTCAAAAATTTCATTTTTAATTTCTAAGCATTTGTCAAAAATTTTCAAAAATTACAAATTCTATAAAAACGGTACAAAATAGAGCGTTAGTTGAAGAGACAAATTTTCTCTAAAATTTTAAGCTGAATTCAAAAATATAATAATATACCGGGTGTTCTATTTAAAATAGGAGTTAATAAAAAAAATAGAAAAAAAACACGAGAAGCCCACTTTAGAAGTATTGAACTGGAAAATGACCTAGCTCACATCAATACACATTAAAAATGTAATAAAAATGTAAATTTTGAAAAAAAATCGTTAGAGCCGTTTTTGAAAAAATCGAAAAAAAACTGAAAAATCTCAAGAGTAAACACCTACTTCCGGCTATGCGATTTTCTTCAAAAGCTTGTTGTCTCATCTACATACTACACAAAACGTATATATGAAGTTTCAACGCCACACCTCTTTTCATTTTTGAGATATTCTGTTCACAGACAGACAGACAGACAGACAGACCAATGAAAAAAATATGTTTTTTGGGATCAGGAGACTCTAAAACGTGAAGATCTGTTGAAAACTCAATTTCGAATTTTTGGGGTGAATCCAATACTTCCTTTATAGTAAAAGGAAGTAAAAATTTGGTTAAAGATTATAATAATCAATATAATCATGTAGACGGCGTAAACAATAGGGACATTCTAGAATTTTTAAGAGGCATTTTGTACAATTATGAAATAAATGCGTGGATACTTCTTGTTTATATTTTAAAAAATTGTATATATTTACTTTAAGAATAATTATAATGGTAAAAATGTCAAAAATACATTTTGATTATTAAAATTAATCTTTTTATATGATTATTTATTATTATTCTTATTTCTGCTTTTATCTTCAGTTAGTCGGTTTATAACATAACGAAAATAATTGATTACTTTAAAATTTAAGGTTTATTGTTAAGTATTATCATTATAAACAAAACTCGAAGTCGACTAGTTTCGGTCAAAACAGAACACATATTAGAATCATATTAAACATTAGAACCATCAATCGATTAAATATAGCACAGCATTATTCATTTACCAGCACAATAAATGAATTTTTATTTAAAATTATTTTCAACACCTATATATAATCTGTTTCCATCTTTATTACAATTCAGAATTATTATTTCATATCTAACATAGGTACTGCCTTTTTTATGTATTCAGAATTTTCTACCTTCTTTATTTTTATTCGGATTTATTTCAAAATTTATCTAATATAGGTACATACTACCACCTTATTTAAAATTAATCTCATAACGGTTTCAATAAATAATTGGATTATTCTTTTAATATTGTTTGATTAATTACATTAACTTCTCAGGATAAATAATGATTTAATAAATGTTTGTTTATTTATGCCAAATTGAAATTATTCACACTTAATGTGTTCCTCAATCTCAATGTTGACTTTCTCGCGCCCAAGTGTCTCGCGCCCAAGTGTCTCGCGCCCAAGTGTCCCCGCGCCCAAACGGCCGCGCCCAGACGGCCGCGCCCAAATGTCCTAGACCGCGTTTCTACTGACAACGTGCCTAATGAAATCTTTTAAACACGTTACTACGGACGACGTAAACTAATGAAAACATGTTATTAAACAGTCGTTTTACAAACTTAAAACTGCCAACTAAAAGGCAATTTTACACACTGTCGTAGATAAAATTAATTAAGGTACTATTCCGCTAGTCAGCTAAAATAGCAGTTTTCATACTCAAACAAGCCTGTTAGTGTCATTTTTCGGAGCGTGTACCAAAAATAGTTAAAACGAAAAATACGTTTTTCTGAATAAAAAATCTCGAATGCCAGGTTTGTTATGGTAGGCTCCTTATAGCGAACCGACACTGCCAGTAACCCTTTTAGAAGTCCTATTTTCAAATTGGGGTTTAAGTGTCGGCTTGTCAATAAGGTTTTAATAGTGTATTACATAACAAGTCAGTAAAGACACTTTCCTGACGTATTATGTATACTATTTTTTAAACCGTTTACATTTAAAAGAACTCATTAATCATTAATCACAAATCATTCAAGATGTTTAAATTTTTGACAAGAATCGTGTTGATGGATTAATAATAATCTAGCCCATATTAATATTACTGCTATGAATAAATGATGAGCTAATTTAATTTTGTACTTATTTAGTTGAGCTAGGAAGGGTATTTTCCTGATTAGTCAGGAAAAAGACTACTTCTCTGCCTTAAATGAGTCAGAAAAGTAGACACTTTCATGCCGGTTTCAGAAAAACCTAATTTGTTTTGATCTAACTTCATGTGATATAGAGAATTGTTGCGAAAATATAACCGAATAGAATTGTAGTTATAATATGTAGAGGCGTATACACGTAGAATTCAGCTGAACAAACTAAGAAAAGATGGCCACTTAGAATAGCTAGTTGAACACTTTGTGTTTAGCTGTGACTGTAGTTGCACTAGTCCAAACAGGGGTGGTCATGGTGTAAACAAACGCTAGAAATCCATTCCCACTAAGACATGGTCAAATTACAACTTTGGGTTCCCACCAAGAAATTGTCGATTTATCATTTTAGGTTTGGCTGCCGTGAAGCTGGCCCGGCCCAAATAGGGGTGCTAGTTATAGTATACAGAGGTGTAAACAAACGCTGAAAATAACTAAACAAACGTAAACAAATGATAAACAAACGATTCCCACCAAGAAATTGTCGATTTATCATTTTGGGTTTGGCTGCCGTGTAACTGGCCCGACCCAAATAGGGGTGCTAATTATAGTATACAGAGGTGTAAACAAACGCTGAAAATAACTAAACAAACGTAAACAAACGATAAACAAACGATTGCCACCAAGAAATAGTCGATTTATCATTTTGGGTTTGGCTGCCGTGAAGCTGGCCCGACCCAAATAGGGGTGCTAGTTATAGTATACAGAGGTGTAAACAAACGCTGAAAATAACTAAACAAACGTAAACAAACGATAAACAAACGATTCCCACCAAGAAATTGTCAATTTATCATTTTGGGTTTGGCTACCGTGAAGTTGGCCCGACCCAAATAGGGGTGCTCTGTATAATATGCAGAGGTGTAAACAAACGTTGAAAATAGATAAACAAACGTAAACAAACGATAAACAAACGATTCCCACCAAGAAATTGTCAATTTATCATTTTGGGTTTGGCTGCCGTGAAGTTGGCCCGACCCAAAGAGGGGTGCTGTTTATAGTATACAGAGGTGCAAACAAACGCTGAAAATAGCTAAACAAACGTAAACAAACGATAAACAAACGATTCCCTTTGAAGTATTACTAAATCTTTGTCTGGGTTTGGCCAACTTCACAGACATCGATCTTACTGACGACTTCATTATGACCTTTGATGTGTTCATGATGAGACACCGGGCACCCCTGTAGGATGTGTGACAATGATTCTATCCGTGGGAACCCGGCTCTGCATCGTCTGGCCTCTTGCAGCAGCGCAACCCATTCTTCTGGTAACACAATCCTTTCTCGTTTTCTTTTCTCCTTTTCTATTAATCCGAAACTTAGATCGTACGGAAAGAAGTTATGCCTTGGTTCTAGATATTTGTATAGACCTTAGAAAACTTCTTATTTTTTGTAATGATATAAAGATAGTGAGGCAAAGCTTGATATCTATTCTGTGAGTTACAGTTATCCGAATGCAGGATTAACTTTGTCACGGTTGCTGGCAAATCATGTTTAATATAATAATATAAAGAGCTCGACATTTTTCCTTTTTGCCAATGTTTTATTGTACATAAAGAAGTACGATTTTCCAGAACTGGATGCAAAAATTGTATACCGAAAGTTGACGTTTAAAAAAAGACGTCCTCACTGTGTAAATGAAGAAGGGGCATATTTTGCTGATAATCAGATGCTAACAACTCAGTTTGCTTGTTGCTCATGTTAACCTCTGGAATATTTTCTTTTAATTTTGTGTAAAAATATTTAGCTTTCTTTTCATGTGCCATTTTCTCGATATTGAGATTTTTTACTTCATCTTTTTCTGAAGATATAAGATTATGTAGTCTATCACATGTTTGACAAGTGTCAGAACGTGGTTTCCCAAAAGAGTAGTTATAATTTGTAATAAAATGTCGACAAAAATAGTCATAGGTAACTTGAGGCTTTACTTGTTGATCATTCTGGATTGCAATGTAAACGTGCGGTTCGTATTCTTGAAGATAAAGTTTGTGCATTTTTTGCATACCATTTGGAATCAGGACTCATGTTAGAGCGATTGTGATGTTTACTACGAATGTCTTTGGGAGCAGGAATATTATTTTGCAAATTTTTGACACTAATGTCAATAATGAACAAAAAGCTCTTTTGCATACCATTTTGTCTGTTAGGTCAATTTTCATATTCTATACACAAGAGCAGGAGCGTTTGGAACCCCCCACCATACTTAGGTCTCTGCCGCTCAAACTTTTTTACACGTATTTGTCCACCAGTAAGAATGTCTTGTTTGTCTTTATTACCAATATTATTAAAAGTTGTTAAAGTGTCAAGTCTGTTACGATCGTAAAATTTTTGAAAATATCTGAATTCACAGTTGCAGCCCTTACCAATTTTTTTCTTTCTTTCGCGCACTTATTCTGATTTTTTAATCCCATGTACGACTTTCCTTTTCTTGGTCACGTCTTTTGCAATTTACTTTCATTTATAACTCGTTTCTTGGTAACTTTTTTCTATTCTTGTGAACTGTTATTACTTGTAGGGCCGGTCTTTCAATGTCCAGATAAATTCTCAGTCAACTTTCAGATATGAGGAGTTATCTTTCAAAACGCAGTATTTGATAAAAAGTTGTTTTTGAGTAAATTGGCTTTTTCTGCCGTTGGTGCCTGACCTGTTTCAGAATATTAATTCTGGAACCAAAATTTAGTAGGTGTTGCGGTAGCTATATTAAGCCTAAAATGAGAAATCTGTTTTTGAAAAATATTGCTGATATGCTCCAAATAAAAAATAAAAGCTGCATTTTGAATGCAACAAATGAAAAAACTGCAATTTGAACGAAAATTGGTATTACTACTCCATGTAAAATGAACACAATTATTGATAGTAACTTTTATTAATGTGGTCTTACAAACACTACAAAATAATATAACATTTCTCGGACTTATGCTATACTTGAAACAGAAACAAAATTCTAAATTAAAAAATTATTAACAAAAAAAGCTCAAATGTGCAAGCGATTGTCTTCTTCTTCACATGCACAGTAGTCTGATTCTTCAGACTCTTCTTGGTTTATATCGCTAGCGTTCAAATTTTCCCCATCAATCTGATCTTTATACCACTTCAAATCATCGATTGTCCTCCAGTTTATTTTTTTATTATTTTCATCAACTTTAGAATACGCCTTATCCAATAAACTGTCAATATCTTTCAATTTTTTCGCTTTAACTTCTCTACCTAATGGTACTTTTTTTAATTTAAACGTTTTTAGAGACTTTCCTCTTTTCAGTAGTGCAACTGGCAGAGCCACGTTGTTTCTATAGTACTGTTCTGCTCTTACAGTTAAGGAACCATTTTCTCGTTTTTGAATACAAATTCTTTTAGCTGCTCTAATGTCTTTAATTTTGTTACAAGAATCACTGAGTTGTTTTATATCAAACAAGGCCCAATCGTTTCCTAAAACCCTTACGTCACCCACTTGTTTAAAAATATCCCAATAATCCTCTGATCTTAAAATTTCCGGCGTTTTCTTACTTATTTTCTCAACTCGTCCAAATACTCTGTCCGCAGGTAAAAATGAATGGCCGCGGACGGGAAAAATTAACAGTATTTCATTAAGATGTTGAGGGGCTGACGTGCACAACCAATATTGTAGCATAAACACAATCACAGAATTTTTATTTTGCCCTCCGCATCCGTCACAGTATAATCGAAGGGAATGGCAATCCGGTGGCAATAAATTGGGTTGTATTAGAAAATCATAGATAGCTGAGCCTATTTCAGTGGAGCCCCTCCCTGCTTGAGTTTCAAGCCACGTATAAAATACTGGGGTTATTCCTCTTAAATCCGTAATGCAAAAATTATAAAGTGCTAATTGCGAGGCATAGAAAGCCTCTTGAATTGGCAATTTGGGTAAAACCTGTACTTGCTGCAAATCAAAGCAGTAAGCAGTACTATTTTCTGGGCTCTCCTTCATAATACTATGAAACTGTTTAGCAGACAACCTATGCAGTCTTAATTGTAACATGACGGCATTCTTTTCTCTTTCGTCCCGTGATAATTTCCATTGATTTTTTAATCGGTAGCACAAGCTGCACACGTCGGTAGCCGGCGAACCAAATCCAATATTAAAATCGCTGATAAAAATTCTATAAAAATAGATGTATTTAACCTTTAAGTTGTCAGGCACTGAAGAATTGTACATTCTACACAATTTTCTGATTGTAAGCTCTGAGGATAAGTAAATCCGCTTAGACTTTTTACGATTGTAATGGGACTCACGACCTTTAAGTTTGCCAATAAACTGCTTAACTGAATGTTTCTTTTGTTTAAACGATAGTGACCGACGATCACCGCCTCTTTTGTCTTTCAGTTCTTCGCCGTTTTGTAACTTCTTTGATAATGTAAGAATTCTTCTCTGTGAAATGTGCAATGCCGCGGTAAAGAACTTCTGACACACATAATGACTCTTTTTCTCATTATCAAAAAATCTATATTTTACTCGTACATTTTGAATTCCTTTAAACTTTTTCTTTTGCCTCTTAAGAGGAACAATTTTTAACAGCCGTGCAATTTTTTCATCCTGCGCCGCCTTAACCGGAACACGATAGAGTATTTCCCTAGCTTTACGTATGGCCTCATTACTTATTGTGTTACAATTGTATCTTTGTTTGCTATGATTGCAAGGTCTATTAAAGTCCTCGAGATATGAATAATGATTTGAATATCTACGAATGAATAACTATGTAACTAAAGACAACATAACCTAACATTTCACACGTGTTACCTTATTTCCTTTGCCCGTTCTCTTTTTGTAAGTTTACGTCCTTTACGTCGTGCACCTGCGTTCCCTACTTGTACTTCTATTTCACCTTCATTCATTTTTAGGTCTGATGCCACTTACTTTCACATACACGCAATTAAAACACAATTACGCAGACTACGCGTTGCTGGCTACTTGCAACCTACAAAAACTGCGGTTTGAACGTAACACCTATAGACAAATACAGCGTTTTGAAAGAAATCTATACTTTGCCTTCGTTTTTATATCGTAAATATTGCGATTTGAAAAATAACGTTTAGTCCATGAGATCTAGCTACTTTTAAACCATACGACCCCATCTTTTGTTCGAATTTGATAGTTCGGTTACAAACTGCGTTTTGAAAGATAGCTCCACAAAGCAACCACTAATAGAGCGATTTCTCAAACAGTAAGCTTGAATAAAAGTTTCAGCGCCCTACAACGGGTGGGCCAGAAACTATTCCAGCAAGGCGGCAAAATTTAAATACGCCATTACTACGGTATTTGGATTAATCAAGGATATACTGTCAACACCAATACAAATTTTGCATAAACATAATTTGCCTTCATCAGAATCTCGATTTTAAAGTTTTGAATCGCATAAATCGGAATATGCAAAATCTTTATAGGTTCTGAAGTTTACAATAATTATGGAAAATTCAAACAAAATATTGGCGAATAACAAATATATTTAAGTAATTCAAATAGCAATATTGTTTAATAGGTATTGTCAATCTTACAATAGTCGTGCTCAATTGCAACAATTTGCTTTGGTTCAAAATGCTTTTCACGCATTTTAAATGATTTGTCGGTGTCAGTTTGACGTATGAGTTTACTATTTACGCACTTTTCAAATGGCGGCCAGGTGACACCAGCGCCTCCTGATGGATGGGCCAATCTCTAACAATTATTTGATTTGACAGATGCATTCAGAAAACGCTTCTATTAGTAGGTTTTTCTATGCCGTTGGGAAACTTGTGTCTCCTACACTAAATCGGCACAATTTGAAACAACACTTCTTAACATACCGACCCATAATTAATTATAGTTTGGTTCACAACCTTGCCGAGTGGCGACACTAGCACCCTCCGACGGGTGGGCCAGTCCCTAACAATTATTTGACAGGTGCATTTAAGAAACTCCTCTATTAGTGGTTGCTTTGTGGATAGCTCCTCATATATCTTAGAGGTAGTGATATTTTTAGTTTTTCGTCGGCAGTTATCTCTTATCCAACAGTTTACCCTCTTATATGCAAGATAAACTTAGCAGCTACCTGAAGCAGCTGATAGCGTCGTATCCGTTAGTTATGGTGTTGCCTATAATTTACGAATTGTCACAATCGTCAAAAAATACTGTGTCAAAATCATAACCTCAAATTGTCACCGCTTGGTTTGATAACATTTTACTCATTTCTATTACTGTTTTGTGAATTATGTACGATCTTATTAATGATGCGTTGGAAGTGCAGGAAATAGAGATTATAAATCAGATAATCTCAGACCGCCGACCTACTGTTGGTGAACCTGCTGAACATTTTGAAATATGGGATGATCTGGATTTTTTCGAAGATTTCGCTTAAGCAGAGGTACAGTGGAAAGACTACTTGGACAAATCGAGCATAACTTGTCATACCGTACTAACAGGTAGTTTTAAATTTATATTAATTATAATAACCTCGGTTACACTCTGATAACTGATACTTTTCTTTTAGAAATCTTTGCGGTACGCCCAACTGCTCTTACGTTACGGTTTTATGCACATAGTAGCAGCAGACTTTGCTGGTGTAAGTAAAGCTACAGCATATAATTTCAAAGAAAACGAATGCAATTGCAAGCCTGTGGCCGCGTTATATTGCTGTTCTGAATAATGAATCTGAAAGAAATATTTTCCGCGCATTATTGGAGCAATAGACTCACATTCGAATTCAATTACCAGGTAGTGAACATATTTGTACCTACATAAATTAGTAACTAACTGTATTTTAATTATAGTTGGACATTTTGAAGAAAATTACCGCAACCGTAAAGGTTATTTTTCATTGAATGTGCAGACTGTATGTAAGGCAGAACTAAAATTTATCGATATTGTTGCCCGTTGGCCTGGTGCCTCGCATGATCATTCAGGTCTTCGTGCTCGTTGCGAGAATGGAGAATTAGGCAATAGTGTAATGGTAGGTAAGAGCGGTTATGCTGTTCGAACCTATTTAATAACACCATTGCGTAATTAATCCACAAACTCCACCTGAAGACTTATTTAATGAAGCTCAAAATCGTACCCGAAATGTAATTGAAACGGCATTTGGTGTATGGAAACGACGGTTCCCAGTTTTATCTGTGGGCATGCGTTGTCGTATACCATTGACGCAGGCTATAATTGTAGCTACAGCAGTACTCCACAATTTGGC
The DNA here is from genome assembly GCA_940337035.1 of Agriotes lineatus. Taxonomy (NCBI): domain Eukaryota; kingdom Metazoa; phylum Arthropoda; class Insecta; order Coleoptera; family Elateridae; genus Agriotes; species Agriotes lineatus. The sequence continues at coordinate 20,986 of CALNHX010010085.1, forward strand.
AAAAATGGAAAATGAAGAGTTTCCTCCTGATGAAGATGAAGTTTCTGTGGAGTTGGACGATATTAATGTATTACATAATCCACATGCTGTTGCTAATGCCCATGACAATACTACACAAAGACGGCTAGTACAATATTTTGCCAATTTGTTGTAATAATGCAGTAATAAAAAAATATCTACCAATTACTCAAAATGTTTTTATTAATATAAAAAATATAATATAACTAGGTAGAGATGTAAAATTTCGGAAATTTTTGAATGTTGCGAATATTTCCGAAACTTCGGCAATTTAGATACCCAAACTAAATGCATGTAATTTATACAGTAACATTTTATTAAATACTAGTGTTACATATAACAATATAAGTACATATAATGTATGAGTTCACATGCAGAAAACAAAGTAATAGTTTTAGTAAACAGCAGAAATTAATACAAAAACAGTCCAGAAATATTAATATAAAAAGTAAATGTTTAAATAAACTATAAGTGTATGATTAAAGAACTTAGTTACATTATTATATTTCTTATTTTAATTTTCTTACTCCGAATCTGTAAATATCTCTTCTCCAACACTAGAATTAGTATCGTGCGAAGAAATATCTTCTGAAACTTCAGTTTCAGAATCCGTCAATTTTTCTTTAGACACACTGGGCTCTTCTACAGAGGCAGCAAAAGGAGTTTCACAAATTATATCTTCTAATTGTTGGTATTTCTTTTTATTATAAAAAGAGCTTGAACGCTCTTGCAGTAATTTGTTGTTATGTGCTATGTACATTAGCATACCAGCTCGTTTTACAGTTAATCTTTTTCGTTTTTTACTGTGTATGAATGAGTATGTGCTGAAACTCCTCTCAGTTGCAGCCGAGGATGGGGGTAAACTTAAAAGAGCTACAGCCAAATGTTTTAAATTTGTTCTTTGGCACATCCCCTGCCACTAACTAACGCAATCAATTGCAGAGGTCCAAATAAAATCCATACCCCACACTTCTGTTTTTGCACAGTACTGTGTCAATTCTGAAAGGATAACTTGTTTCTTATCAGTGAATTGAGGATGGTTACTTAACAAGTCATCAATAAACTGCATAGCCAGTAAATGCTCTGAATTACTCAGATGTTCCCCGGTAAAATTTGGATCTAGTAAATTCGCAGCGTAGTGTAATGGTTTAAGAGCCATTTGCTTGCGTTTTTCTAAATTCATAAAACAATCAGTTTCTTCTGCTTTTAATATTGGCAACTCTTTTACATACTTATTAAAATCATTTTCGATTTCTTTAAAAGCGACAACTGCTTGCGAAATTTTAAATGTATCGCCTTCCAACATGGTTATCCATTTTACAATTGGTGTTAATATGAATCTAAGTTTTTGAAGTTTACCCAAAAAACGTCATCATCCAGGCAATTACTTTTGACATTCCTAGAAAATGTAACATTTTCCGATACCATTAAAATTTGTAACGAACTTTTACACGCAAGTAAACTATTTATGCAGTTTAAAATTGAGCTCCATCGGGTTTTGACTGGCAACTTTAATGATAAAACTACACCGGTGTTTTGTTCCTGAATTTTGTTGAATTGTGCTAATGTAATGTGCGAACCAACAACTTCTTTTACAATTTGCTTAGAAGAAATTTCAATATTTATAATGAATTCAGCTGCATTATATCAGCTACTAATAAATTTAGTGTATGCGATATGCAGGAATATCCGTTAATAAAGTTATATTTACTGTGAACCAAAGATTTTGCTTTTTCCATTGCTGCTGCGTTGTCAGTTACAACACCAATAAACTTGTTAGGACCGATTTCTTCAATAATTTTTATTATTTCGCTGGAAATAAATTCTCCAGTATGGTGTTGTAATTCTGTAGACATATGTACTTTTAAATAAAACTGGCTTGGGAGTAGTCAACATAAAATTGATTATAGCTTGATTTCTGAAAAGGTACATAAATTTGCAATATACTGTATTGAATTTAGTTGTCTCATCATAATCTACATTATATTTGACCAGTCATCACACTGGAGCGCAAGTGTATTAGACTTGCTAATTTTTGACAAAACTTGGTTTCTAACGTTTACATATTCGTTATCCAAAAGCGAATGAGCTAACTGATATCTACTAGGCGGCTTATACGATGGTCTTATGGCTGTAAAAAACTTAATCCAGTGGCAATTTTCAGTTAAAGTTAAAGGACATCCAGAAGAAAATACTGCTCTGGCAAATAACTGATCTAATTTTTTCTGAAAACAAGCCTTTACTTATTTAATCTTAAAAATAACTAACTTTTCTTGGTATACTTTTTCTTCATCAGAAGTTCTGTCTAACAAACTGGCCAACATAAATTGTGATGAAGTAGATGGAGAAGACAGTCTAGCCGTAGTTGAAGTAGAAAATGTCGAGGTTGATGGGGAAGACTCTTCTTCGTCATTATTTTGTTTTGCTGCATACAAGTGGATATAATTGTTTTAAAATTTCACAAAATAATAACGAAATAAGTAGGTAGGTACATGAATATGTACAGTAAGTATCTATAAGTATTATAACAGGTATCTTACCTTGAAGGTTTCGGTGAAACAATTTTTTCACCGAATCGCACACATTTAATAAGATGCTCTGTAAGACGAGTAGCATTCTTAGAATATTTTGCATTGCAAAATGTACATTTATATTCTTTCTTTTTATTGGTAACTACTAAATTAAAATATTGCCACGCTAGCAACTTATTTTTGGGCATTTTTAAAAATTTAAAACACTGAACACTAAATAAAATGTTACACAACACGTCTTATAGTCTTGCAACTGTATGTGCAAATGTGTAGATCACATATGAAATTATAAATGACGACGCGCGCCGTTTCTAGTTTGTAGCCCTATTAAAGCATGTAATTTATAGGTATATTTTCCAAATATTATTTACTGTAATTAATATTGTTTTGTAACTGGCGACGTTTTGTACAGTCAGCAATAAGCCATTATGAAGGTCGAAATACTGGCTATAGGGACTAAACATTCCTGGAAATAATGCGCATATTTGATTATAAAAACCTCCTAAAACACGAAGTTCGTTTTTCTTAGGCGAAAATTGCGGAAATATTCGCAATTTTCGGAAATATTCGCTTGGAAATATTCGCCACCTACATCACTATAACTAGGTATTTTTGTTTAGCTGCTGCTAAAGAAGCTCCATTTTCATTGTATGTCCTTCCTCATCTTGTTCCATTTTCATTAAAATTTGCCATTTGTGTAGTTCATTAAGCTCTTTCTCATGAGCTGCTCTGGGAAGTAACATCTCCACTTCCTTTTTTGCAAGCTCTACCTTCACAGCAACTATTTTTTTCGCTTATCTGCCAAGTTGTATTTTGCATTTAGGACGTCCTTCTTTGACTTGTCTCGATGGGGCTTTTTCAAAAGGATTAGGGACTTCTTGGTGCGCAGCGAGCCTGGCATCCAAGTATGCTATTTTATCAAGGTGGAATTAGCTAATACATAAACATGCTATGAATGAGTGCACAGAAGAAAATTATCGTACCTACTTGCTAATACAGATTTGTTGGGCTCCTTCTCTTTTGTACTGCTATCACCTGCAACTATGAAAATTGAAAAAAATGATCAGTCACACCAATGCCCTGACAACTCGATACTTCTTCCGATACGACCTGCATTTCCAGATTCCGATTAATTTCAGGGTTGTTCCAAGAGGTCGTGTTTTCCCCTACAAATAAATTATCATTAATGCTTTCACACTAAACAACATCGTAAGTGTTTGTTAAAATTTGCAAGGAATGCAAAGTATTATTCACATCTTACCTGGCGAAGCAATAGCGGCGTATGAATCATGTGGCGAGGAAATAGAAGCAGGCTTCGTGGATGAAACTACAATGTAAATGTTTGTTAAAATTTACAAGGAATGCAAAGCGTTATTCACTACTTACCGGGTAAAGCAATAGCGGCATACGAATTATGTTGCGGGGAAGAAATAGAAGCAGACTTGGGTGATGAAACTACAAAGTAGGCGTTTGTTACAATTAGCAAGAAATACACAGTTTTGTTCACAACTTACATGGCAAAAAAACAGTGGCTGGTGAGGCTTGTGCTAAACAATCAGAATCGTACACTGAAGGTAACCCGCATATTGCAATTTACAATTGCCAAAAATTTTTCTTCGCACTCTATAATAAACAATGAATTTCGAACCACCGCCAGTAATATAAATATCGCATTTTTCCTTGGCTATCTTTTTTTTTAATACTATTTTGATGGCCTCGTACTTTGCCTTCAAATTTTAGACGTCCCGTTGTACCAGTGCGGAAGTTCTTGCATTAAATCACGATGCCACTGTCTCCCTTGCTTCATTCTTTTCCTTCCAAGTGAAAGCATCAGAAACCTTATTATCAATTAGATCATTATGTTTTAATACTAGATCTACCAGTTGCCTGGTTTCCTCGGTATAATTGGCGTTCCGGCCAGGTTTCAGTTTTTTTCCGCCATCCCAACGCAACACGTAACAAACAATAACAAATAACAATAACCACAAAACAAACAATAACAAATAACAATAACGACAAACAAAATAACAAATCTAACTGTAACAAGAACTGGAAAAATGCATGTGCCGACTGCTTAACCTCAATAACACGGAATGAAGCGCTTGGAAAGACGGTCAAAAGTTATTTGACAAATATAATTGGCAGATAACTCATTTCAACGGATAGCAAATTGAGACTTTATCTGGACATTGAAAGACCGACAGAGTCATTTTCAGTTTCGATCAGTGCACAGTAAGACCAAAAATACAATTTTTTAAAAAAAGGTCATCTGAAAATACACATAAAAATAGTGGAAAGCATCTTCTCATTAAATGAGGGTAGTTTTTAAAGGGTGAAAATAAAATTATAGAAAAAATATGAACTTTTGAATTTGTGTGCAGTTTAAATTGTAAAGAATTACAAAAATAGTTTAAAAAAATGACTTAAAGGAAATCTTTAGGGGTGGAAACTTAAAATGTTTGAAGAAATTTCTGAAAAGTAATTTATATATTAAGTGTATGGCGTTACACTTATATAATTTACTTAATAAAATTAAATAATAAAAAACTAGTAAAAAACACGTTAGAATGAGTGAAAATACAACTCAGAAATTTATAAAATCAAAGACATACATAAAAAACTTATAATAGAAAATACATATTAAAGAGAAAAAAATAAAATAAGACCCTATAACATCTAAAAATTTGTTACATATTTACAACATTTTCAAAAATTAAGGGTTTATGTAGCGTAATAATCACTTTCATAATCGGTTTGTACACTGGAATCACTTTCCGAAGTACTCGATTGGTGAGTTTCCGAATGGATTTCCAATGTTTTGTCGGCTGTAGAAGTACCAGGTATATCTGGGGCAGCAAGTAGTTCTACAGCTTCTCGGAGGAGGTCGCAAGCTTGTTATGAAAGGATCCGATGACACCAGGAGCAAATCCTCATTAGTTGCAACTCTTGAAATTTTTCGACTGTGGTCTCTTCTGTAATGCTTGAGATCTTTATTCCTCGATTCTTGTGCCTGCTCTGACTATTTTCCAATCGGCAAAATTGCATGTTTGATAACGTCCGAGCCATGAACGAACACTTTATGGTCGCTAGCTGGCATGTGGTACCATAATACTCTTGAATGTATAAATCAAACGTGTCCGTACAATATTTGTCAAACGCAGAAGTATCAGTGTGAAAGCTAGATGAAAGTGCTTGCAAAATAACTGCAAAGCGTCTGACTAACTCTTCATTTAGCTCTGTTATTCTAGCTGAATCCGTATAGTTTTCGAAAAATCGATGCGCTGTATTTCCATCGTTTGAAGTACCTGCTCCACCTGGTGAAACCTGATAAACTATGAGACCCATTTCTTCTCGGAATTTTTTTTGGATATCTAGTTTTCTTATTGATAATTTATTTACATCTTCGTAGTCACATTCGGTTTTCTTTGTGGACTATTATTTATGGTATTTATTTCTTTCGGCGTGGCCCCGCAAATGTAACATTTTTGGGCAGATGTTGTCAATGTTACAGAATTGCAAATTTTGCCATCAATCATCGTTGAATTATACGAGGAGTTGAATGAGTAGTTTGTAATTATAATAAAAATTAAGAGAGCGTGCGGCCGGCTGGTAGAGTGCTTGCGCCAGCAGTCGGCAGGTAGTGGGTTCGAACCCCACACCCGGATATTGGAAACATCCAACGCTCTCCGGCCATCATACGAACATCTTTGGTGGTCGTGACCCCTGTGAGGGCATTCTTCCTTAATTCAAGGGGTTAAAGCCACCTACCCCGGCCGCGTTTTAAGATGGCTTATAAAACCGCACTCAATGTGTGGAAATAACAGGCTCTCAGCCTATAATAAGATGAAGAAGACGAAGAAGAAAAATAAAATATGTCGATTCTATACTCTTTTATTGCCTACTTATTTTCATAACAATATTGTACTAAAATTCAAAATATATTGCTATAGCCCCTATTTAAGGAAACTATGCCTTCAAAATAGTTCTGTTATATTTTTAATAATATTTAATATAATCAAGACCTCTTATCTCATTGGGCTGGGTTCATCGAATCTAGCATGCTATCTAATATTGCAATGAAATATTATAACCTCAAATTAGCTTTATATTTGAACGTCAAAATTTACTTTTCAAACTCTTCACACTAAGGTGTACTGACAACTATGCTTTTACATTTGACTTTTTAACATTTATTGACTTTTCTAGATAATTTTGCTTCAGTTTCCGTTAATTACTTTCAACATTTGACAGTATTCATAACTTCAATATAAACTTATTTTAACAAACCTGTTTCTGTTACTTACGTCCTCACTAAGCACAACACTCACCACCAACAGCCTTCTCGAACAGGTAACACCTTCAAAACCTCCAATAGCTAATCCTTCCTTGGTCCTATAACCCGATACAAGCTCCAACCTCCTGCAGCTGCCAATGTCAGACTTCACAACCAGCTCCTACCTTTAGCCCTGTAAGTTACTGAAAAGAACACTTTTTTTCAGCAGCTACCGCTTCCTCTAGTCCAATCACCACAGCCACCAGTTCCTGTTGTATGCCTGTACCATCAATCCAATTTCTGTCACTATCCTGCTCGCTCGCTCACATCAAACCAACTCAACTGCCTCCAAAACCTCGTCCTAGTTACTGCTGCAGTCCACAATCCTGCTATCACACGATCTATTTGTCCAGGTAAGTTATTCTCCTTCTGTTATTTTCAACTATTAACTTTGTCCAATTATTTTCAGGTACGCTGACAGTTCAAACTTGATGTTCCAAGTATCGATCTAATTCTTGACATAATCAATATGAAATTACTTCCCATCACTTGTAGTTCAATGCAATAAATCCACTTTCAATCGATGATGATTATTTTTGTTTACCAATCTTTCAATAACTGTTTTTCTTTGCCTTTAATCTTACTATTCATAATACCATATTAAATAAATAATTATTGCAGTTATTCCAATTAATTTTTAATATTTAATTTTCCATAAATTTTCTTACAACTGCCTTTATGAGTACTTATTTGGTAACTGTTTTATAAACAACTTTTTTTTATATACTAGTAACGATTATTTATGCACACTATTTAATTAATTTAAAATAATACTAACAATACATAATTTTCTTAACAAACACAATTGTCGATGTAACCTTAGTTTGAATTTTTTTATTTCGTTAATTATTTATTTCAATGCATTCAAATCAGCCTACCAGTATTTTATGAATCCCAATGAATAATGCAATCAAAGTTGATCTTCATCAATAATTGATCTGGAATATATACCGGTCCAGATCGTTTTGATCTTTTTATCTGACGCTCTATCAGTGAATGTGCATTGTCACCCTCATTCTGGGTGTGCCCTGTAATGAGGTATTTGTGAGTTATGCTCTCCAAGAAATCAAAATGTTGTACCGCATACATGTAGGCCGCTATCATAAAACGGTTTTTCTGTTGCCCAGCACAGTTGTCGGAGAAGAATATAATATTTTTTCTTGCAATTTGGTTATTTTCAAAACTATTTTCTTTATTATTATCTATAATATTTTGTTGAATACTCTCCAAATATCTTAAAACACAGGTTCCTATTTCATTCACGCCTCTCTGAGCTTCTCCCTCGTGCCAGACATAACATTGTACATCCTTAGTTTTTATGTTACAAATAGTCAAATTTAGAACATTTAGTTTTGAAACATAATAAAATGAACTTGCTTCACCTGATGGACAAGGTAATACAGCCTGGAGGTCATACACTGCAACAATATTGTTACCATCAGCTGATGTTTTATCTTTTTCTTTTTCTTTTCTTGATAATTCCGTTTCTAGCCTATGTGTATCATAATATTCTTGCAGCCGACTCTTCTCATCTTCTGAAGCATTCATATAACCAACGCAGACCTCGCATTGGTCCTTTTTTGGAATAAAGAAGGAAAGATTATATTCTTCGTTAAATATCCTGCAATACATCATGTAATTTGCGGAAGGTTTGTTTTGTTCAGCACAGTCTTTAACATAATCTCTATGGAGATCTGCTATAGTTTTCCCCCCCTCGATATATTCTTTTTCAGTGTGGCTGCGACAATAATGACTTTCGATTCGCGGAATTTTCATTATGTGCTGCCTTATACCATTTTTTATCTCATTATCTACTTTAAAATGACACCCATGCTTCCCTCGCAAGTCGGAGGACAACATTTGTCCAGTGAAGAGATTTCTTTTTGCAATAACAGTCCTTATGGGCCTATCGGTAATGCATAATGTTGCTTTAAAGAATTCTTTACAAACGTGCATTTTCTTATCCCTAATTTCGAAATGAAACGCATTATTTGGACGTCTATGACTATTTTCCCTCACGTATTTGTATTTGGGAGTGACTGTTGTCATACTAGCGGAAATAAAATGTCGTTGTTTTTCCAAATCAGCTAGCTTCCAATAATCGTTAAATATTTGCTTACGATCTTCTTCGACAAACTTGCTGTAACATTTTAATTTACATTTATCGGTGCATGGGGGTAGTAAAGTTCGGGCTGCAATAACTTTCTTTCCTTTTGAAACTGATAAATAGGACTCCCCTGTGTTTCTTAACGCTTTTGCGCGGTTCTTTATCCATCTTTGTGGATCAGATATTCGCTTCTTGCCGTTCTTTTCTTCTTGTGTAAAATTCATTACTTTCCTTTTCTTAATTTGGATTTCGGAAGGTTGTTTCTCTTTGGTTTTTCTTTTGTTGCAAGAAGTGCTGGGTTTAACATTCAAAGTTGTACTGCCAATGCTTGAAGTTGAAGATTTTCCATCACTCATGTAATCGGGGTCAGCATTACTATCATCTGTACTATATGGATCTGATAATGATGGATCACCTTCATCCACGCTTTCTGGAATCGTCTTGGAACTATCTTGATTGTCTTGAAATTCAAAATCTGTTATAGGCTGGACTTCTGGAATTTAAACAAAAAATTGGTAGGTGTAGGTAAGTATGTCGATTTTACAAAACTAGAGAAGTGTGTTTTACCTTCGAATGACTGTACTGTATTACTTTCTATTGGTTGAGGTTCAACTTCTAAAACAGCAGATATTTGTTGACTATTAGCATCATAACATTCATCGTCAATCTTTTCTGGATTAAGCGCAATAACCGAGGTTGTGTCGGCAGTTTCTTCTTCGACTACAATTTTCCATTCATCATTATGATTTTTACTACTTGTTTTAATATTATCCTGCAGTGCAATTGTTTCCTTAGCTAATTTAAGGATAAGATGAGATCTGCTGTTGCAGTTGGACATCTGAAAATAACACTACAGGTAAGTATTATAGGTTAGAAATTATTTGATGTTTTGTTTCCAGAAAAATGTCACAAAGCTAAATAATTTTCAGAAACAACACAAAAATGTGTATAAATATTATCGAGAATAGTGACACAACTGAGAAAATGACATCATGGCATTAAGATGTTAAATTATGTTTTCAAGAATAATGACACTTCTCAAAATAAAACTTAAGTTAAAAAATAAGGAATACAAAAAATTACTCACCTTTTTCAGGAATAATGACACAAACTTAAATGTGACACTGTTCTAGTAAAGACTTGTACAGAATTATAAGACACTTTTCGAGATGTGACGATTTTTCTGAAACGCGGCAATGCTTCCACTAACACAGTCGGGACACAACTGAAATGTGTCGCTGTTCCTAATGCAGGCTTGTGAATAAGTAACCAATGGAACAGTGACACTTGCGCCACCTATCGGAAACCGTAAGAGATAACTTTGTGACGATTTTCCTGGGACAAAAAGGCTATGATTTGGAGATGTTTTTACGGAATAACTAAATTATGCACATTTTTGAGTTGTGTCACTTTTCTTCCGGATGAGCGAATTAATGTTAAATTTTTTTATTTTATCTATTTAGACTCAATTTCTGTAACTGTTCAAATTTACTCGTTCAATTGTCAACATTCCTTTATTATAATCTCTGTCCATATCATGTATCATAACACAATTCCCCAATGAAGGAAAAGATTTAAATAAACTTGTTTTAGTTCAAATCTCTTTTCTGCATTCTCCTTTTATTCCTGCATTGTTTTGTATCCCATGTTACTTTCAATATTTTATTCTATTAACAATTAATCTTTATTTTATTCAACTCACTATGGAAACAACACATTAAATCTATTTAACGAACAACAACCTTAATATTAAAATATTTACATGTTTCTATTTACATTTTATACGGATAAATCATGGATATATGAAATCTGCCTCTTACTCTTCCATCTCTTTCATTTACTAATTCATAAGTGTTATTATTGAATATTTTATGTATTTTATATGGTCCTTCATATGCATATAACAGTTTTGCACATTTTTTTTCTTTCCTGTTTGCTACTCTGAGTTTCTTTACAATTACTAAATCCCCTAGTTTGAATTGCACCCGTTTTAAAATTTTCTTGTTCTGCTTCCTTTCATATCTGTCATTAATTATTTCCAATCTTCTTCTAACCCTATCTAACAATTGCATTACTTCAACATTACTTTGTTCTCTTCTCCATGGTCTAGCTGGAATTATTTGTTTGCATAAAGTAATTGGACTGATTTCTGTCGTTGTATTTGGAACATTATTTATAAAATTTTCTACATCAGGCAAATATTGTACCCATTTATTATGATGTTCATGTGTAAGTATCCTTAAGTATTTAATTACCTCTTTAATGTACCTTTCTGCAATATTACTTTGTGGATGTCTGATACTACAAAAACAAATCTTTATTCCCTTTCTAACTAAATTATTTGATAATCGTATATTCCTAAAATATGTTGCATTGTCTGCCAAAATCTTTCTTGGTTTACCTACTTGTTCTTCAAAATTTGCAATTGACTTAATTACATGTTTAGTATTACAGTTTTTCGCTGGATATAGTTTTATAAATTTAGAAAATGCATCTACCATAATCAAAATATGTTTGTATCCATATTGTCCTGTAACTAGGTTTGATAAATAATCAATAGCTACCAATTCCATTGGTTCATTTACTCTAATATTTTGAACAAAATTCTGATTTTTAAAATTCTTTTCTTTAGCAAATTGGCAAATTTTACAAGTTTGAATTAGTTGTTTAATTAATCTAATATCATTTTTCATATAAAAACGTTCCCTAAAAATTAACCAAGTTTTCCTTGTCCCACAATGTCCAAATATTGTATGAATTTCTTCAACAATTTCTAACATAACTTCTTTACTCAAAACTATCAATTCTTTATTTTCTAAGACCTTTACCAACAAATTCTCTTTAATTTGATACCCTCTATAATTTTTATCTTGACTTTGTAATACTAAAGTTTTTAATTCTTCAATTTCTTCTGCTGTCTGAATAATTAACATCTCTTGTTTTGATAATCTTCCTTCCTTATAAATTTTCTCAATTCCTATTAAGATTTGTTTTGATTTTTCATACATAGGTACATCTTTTCTACTTAAGAAATCTGCCACTACATTTAACTTCCCTGGCCTATGTTTAATATAAAATTCATATTGTTGTAAATACAATGCCCACCTGTATAACCTATCATTATGAAAAGTTTTATTTTTCAAAAACGAAATTGCTGAATTATCCGTTTCAATATCAAGTTTGTTCCCTGTTAAATAAAATTTTAATTTATTAATTGCAAATATTATGGCTAACATTTCTTTCTCAGCTATGGTATATCTAATTTCATACCCTTTTAATATTCTTGAAATAAAACATATTGGCACTTCTATCCCATCTTGTATTTGTATTAATTCGGCTGCAATTGCTTGATCAGATGCATCTGTACGAAGAATAAACTTTTCTTTAAAATTAGGATATTTCAGTAATAATCCTTCATGAAACCTCTGTTTGATAGTATTCAATGCTTTTTCCCTCTCTTCGTTCCATGACCATTTAACATCCTTTCTTAATAATTGTACTAACGATAATGTCAACTCTGAGTAATTACTTATGAATCTTTTATAATAATTAAAAACACCTAACAACCCTCTTAATTTCTTTAAATTAGTTGGACGAGGTAACTTCTTAATTTCCTCAAGACGTTTCATATTTATAGTTACTCCATTTTTACTGATTTCATATCCCAAATATGTTACTTTATCCTGCATAAATTCACATTTTGATATGTTAAGTTTTAATCCATTTTTATTTAATGTTTCAATTATAATTGCTATATGCTTTAAATGTTGTTGTTCGTTTTCAGAAAACAATAAAATATCATCTACGTAATTCACACAAAAGCTCTCAAATTGGTTTAATATCTTCTGCATTGCTCTTACCAGCGCTGCACAAGATGTTGAAAGACCAAATGGTACCACTCTAAATTGAAAAATTTCTCCATCAATACTAAAACCAGTATATTTTCTTGATTCTTCATGTAATGGTATTAGCCAAAACGAATTCTTCAAATCCAACTTTGTAAGAATCTTCTTATCCCAAATTCTACTTAATAATCCATCTATAGTTTGTGGAGATTCATATTGTGGTTTAGTTATTTGATTTATTCTGCGTGCATCCAAACATAATCTCAAAGAACCGTCACGTTTCTTAACTACTACCAACGGATTTATAAAATTACTTTTTGAAGCTTCTATGACACCATCTGTTACCATTTTCTTTATTTCCGTCCTTACCTGTTCTCGTAATTTATATGGTATTGGATACGATTTGCTATAAAAACTTTTCTCCTCATCAACCTGTAACTTGTGAATGTATTTCTGAGCTTGTCCTACTTTCTCATTGATAATCTCCTTATTATTATAAATTATTTCCAATATTTCACCTGCAAATTGTTTATTCTTCTCGCCTATTTTTAATTCATTCAGCAATACCCCCTTTATATCATATTTATTCTCAATATTACCTATTATACTATTATTAATAATTATACCTTCATTATACTTCATTTCATTTCCAATTTTCTCTAATTGGTTACACTTATTTTCTTGGCTGACTCTTTTGGTACAGTTCCAAGATTTAATTAACCCCTTTAAACGAATACATCTTTGTGCACCGTCTATACTTATTTCTAGTTGCTGAATGATGTCAATTCCTAACACTAGGTAATCCACTATTAATCCTTTTACAATAAACAACCTAACAACACCTTCCCATTGATCAATAATTATTTTAATATTTAACATTCTGTTCGTTGTTGAAATTTTCCTCTTAGTAGCCGATAGCAAATCTATTTTATTCACTTTTATGATATTTTTGTTTAGAACATCTAAATTATCTAAAATTATCTTTTCATTTATTAAGGACGCCATAGCTCCACTATCTACCAAAGCTAAATATTCAATATTATTTAAATTTACTTTTAAAAATGGTAACTTTGAAATCTGTTCTTCTTCTTCCTCCTCTTCCAGTAAAAATTCTCCATTATTTTCATAAATATTGTTAAAAATCGTGACGTTCTTCTTTAAATCATTTAAAATTGAAGTTTTTTTTTATCCTCTGAGGAATATTCCAAACCCTCAGCTTCTTGTATTGGATTTTCTTGTATTTGTCTCCCTCTATCATATACATTTCTGAATAAAGTATTTACATACTGTCTTTGGGGATATTTATTCTTTATTTCTTCTTGTCTTGACTTCTCATGATTTCTTTCCTCAATCAACTCCCTATATCTCTTTCTATCATTTTGATTATAATCATTCCTGTTCTGATAATTTCCTTCATTGTTCCTGTTGTACTGATTATTCCTCCATCTGTCCAAAGTTCTATTATAATTATTATTGAAGTACTGCTCACCTGACCTATAATTATTGTAATTATTTTTGCCAAAAGTAAATTTATTCTGATATGTTTCCTCAAATTTTCGTTTACTGTAATTTGGAAAATTCAAATTCTCTCTTCTGATATCTTCCCTATTGTTACTTCTCATAGCCATGTCATAATTTCGGACTATTTCTAAGAAATCCTTTAATGTTTTTATATTTTGTACAGCTACTGCTCTCGTTATCTCACTTTCTAAATGCCTGGACAAATGTTGAATAATCTCCTCTTCTGCTAATGTAGGTGTTAAATGCTGGGCTTTATTATATTTTTGTATTATATAATTTTCTCGTGTACTACCACCTTTATCCACGTATCTACCAGTTGTTAACTGAGTTCTTACTAATGCTTGATGTGCATTACTCCAGTATTGTTCTATAAATAATTTTCTGAATTCTTCATAACTGTTATACTTCTTTTTTATGATACTGTGCCACTTGTCTGCATTATTTTTCAAAGTCATATTTATTACTTGTAATTTCTTATTTTCATCATATGTTGTCTTCATTATATCGTCCAATTTCACGATATAACCCATGGGTTGTTCTCCAGGTCTTCCTTCAAATATCGGCAACATCTCAGTCTGTATTCTAATATCATTACTTATCTGATTAGTACTGAACATTTCCGTTCCATCTTTTATCCTTTTCAGATTTTCTGTTAATACATTTACTCTGCTTATACTGTCATTAATTTCTTCTTGTAGTTCAGTTTTATTTTTATCTATCTTATCGTCAATAAATTGTACTTGTTTCTGTACATCTTTATTTTGCCTTTGCATGTCCTTTATTCTTCCATCTACCTCTTCATTATTCTTTACTAACTTATCTTCCATGATATTTATTAAATTGTCTTCTAACTTTTTACATTCTTCCTTCCTCTCCTCTCTCACATCATTTTTAACTTCATCCTTATAATTTTCCAATGTTACACAAATATTTTCTATTTGTGCTTGCAATTCTTGCTTATTCTGGAGTTGTACTTTATTAAAATCTTCTCTTAGTTCAATTATTGATTCTTCCATCCTTTTTACCTGGTCTTTTTGTTCTTGAACTTTCTCTGCAGTCTTCTGAATTGCATCTTGTAACCTACTTTCCCTTTCATCCGCATCCTGCTTTAACCTGTTTTCCCTTTCCTCAGCTTCTTTCTTACTTTCTTCTGCAGTTCTTGCAATTGCTTCTTGCAACCTACTTCCCAACTCTTCAGCAGCCTTCTTTGCCTCGTTCTTTGAATCTTGCTTGAACTGCCACATCTTTGCTATAGTCTGTTGCATGCTGACTTCTTCTACTATCTGTTCCTCATGAATTCTTACCTGATCACCTTGCTGTATTTCTACTTCACCTTCAGCACCACTCGCTATCACTTCCATTTCTTCTTGTCCTTCGTCTTTTTCCTCTTCAGTCTTCTTGCTTTTTCTTGTAACTCTTTTATCAGCCATTTCAGTTTAAAAATTTCTAAATGTGCCTATTTTTAATTGCTACCCTGTATATTAGCTTGTAAACCTTTCTATTTTATTCCCCAATTAAATCTTTATATAACCTGCTTTAATTACTTTATTAATTGTTACTCTAATCTTTTCCAAAAGAATTCAATTATGATATTTCCTTTTATTCTGATTATTTTAATCTTTATCAATAACAAATTTACACATAAACTTGGTTTATCAGTTACAAATTGATTCTGTTTAGTTTTATTTACTTTTGCCCCACAAATGTTGCCAAAAATTGCCCCACGTTGTTGCGTCAAAATTGTGCTATAGCCCCTATTTAAGGAAACTATGCCTTCAAAATAATTCTGTTATATTTTTAATAATATTTAATATAATCAAGACCTGATCTCATTGGGCTGGGTTCATCGAATCTAGCATGCTATCTAATATTGCAATGAAATATTATAACCTCAAATTAGCTTTATATTTGAATGTCAAAATTTACTTTTCAAACTCTTCACACTAAGGTGTACTGACAACTATGCTTTTACATTTGACTTTTTAACATTTATTGACTTTTCTATATAATTTTGCTTCAGTTTCCGTTAATTACTTTCAACATTTGACAGTATTCATAACTTCAATATAAACTTATTTTAACAAACCTGTTTCTGTTACTTACGTCCTCACTAAGCACAACACTCACCACCAACAGCCTTCTCGAACAGGTAACACCTTCAAAACCTCCAATAGCTAATCCTTCCTTGGTCCTATAACCCGATACAAGCTCCAACCTCCTGCAGCTGCCAATGTCAGACTTCACAACCAGCTCCTACCTTTAGCCCTGTAAGTTACTGAAAAGAACACTTTTTTTCAGCAGCTACCGCTTCCTCTAGTCCAATCACCACAGCCACCAGTTCCTGTTGTATGCCTGTACCATCAATCCAATTTCTGTCACTATCCTGCTCGCTCGCTCACATCAAACCAACTCAACTGCCTCCAAAACCTCGTCCTAGTTACTGCTGCAGTCCACAATCCTGCTATCACACGATCTATTTGTCCAGGTAAGTTCTTCTCCTTCTGTTATTTTCAACTATTAACTTTGTCCAATTATTTTCAGGTACGCTGACAGTTCAAACTTGATGTTCCAAGTATCGATCTAATTCTTGACATAATCAATATGAAATTACTTCCCATCACTTGTAGTTCAATGCAATCTTTCCATAACTGTTTTTCTTTGCCTTTAATCTTACTATTCATAATACCATATTAAATAAATAATTATTGCAGTTATTCCAATTAATTTTTAATATTTAATTTTCCATAAATTTTCTTACAACTGCCTTTATGAGTACTTATTTGGTAACTGTTTTATAAACAACTTTTTTTTATATACTAGTAACGATTATTTATGCACACTATTTAATTAATTTAAAATAATACTAACAATACATAATTTTCTTAACAAACACAATTGTCGATGTAACCTTAGTTTGAATTTTTTTATTTCGTTAATTATTTATTTCAATGCATTCAAATCAGCCTACCAGTATTTTATGAATCCCAATGAATAATGCAATCAAAGTTGATCTTCATCAATTAATGTTAAATTTTTTTATTTTATCTATTTAGACTCAATTTCTGTAACTGTTCAAATTTACTCGTTCAATTGTCAACATTCCTTTATTATAATCTCTGTCCATATCATGTATCATAACAATATTTATGTATTATAATGGTTGTTTTTGTATCTAGAACGAAAAGTTAAAACACTTGCAATTACCTTAAAGCTACTTTTCATTCGAGATATATCAACATTTTTACTTCAAACTGGTTTAAGATGTCATTATGAAAAGAAATTGTTAGTTTTTCGTTTACACAAATGATTCACAATTTAATGATAAGACATCGCATTCATGGCAACAAAAATCTATTCAATACAAGCACAAAAAATTAGGACCTTAAACACCTTTTTGAATTGTAAATCATATAAAAAAATAACTTCAGAAACGAGTATGAAATAAACTTAATTGTTGGAAATTGCATACTCCTGCCAAGGAATTTGCCCTACTTCAGAGACAAAATAATTACACAGAACATTTCTCTGTTCCATTACTTCTCGAGAATAATTCCTGGAGTGTTGATTAGGTATATTCACTAGAACATTCGGCTGTTGACGTCATTCACCCGGTACAATCTAAAAGTATATCATATTAATTAATGGAAACGCTACAGAATAACTGCGTTTCTGAAATTCTTACTTGGCTCATTTAATTTTCGGAATCAGCCATGTTATTTATGAATGTATCGGACTGCCTAATAACTCGAAAGAAATTATGAAGGACGGTAGCAGCTCACTATACTGTCCACTGTCTTTGGATGAACTATGATGGGTCTTCTTAATATTCGCCATCTGGACGCTAGAATACCAAATGTATTCTCAATCATACGACGTGCTCTAGTCAGTCTATAATTAAATATCGCTTGTTTCTTTGTTGCGTTTTTGTGGGGATATGGTCATATTAAGTTTTCCCTTAAGGGGAAGGCCTCATCTGCTACAAAAAATCATTGCTGGAATGTTTAAGGTCTCGTTCAAAGTAGCAGAACCAAAATTTGAATTTCGGAAAACACCACTGTCTTATAATTAATCTATAAAGGAACTCAGACGATTTCTAATTTGTCTCTGAATTGTGTTAGTTTTATTTTCATAAGGTTTCTATTTTGAGCAGTATGTTATTTTAAAAACATGTCATTGAGGTTCGGCTCTGCTGAGACGGTTGTTTGGTCAGGTGCATTGCTTAATTTATTGATTGCATTAATTAACGATGCAGCTACATCCGAGTTGCAAGTACAACTTGCTTCAACTTTTTGTGCTAGATACATAATAGCTATTTAAGTCACAAGGAATGTAAGGACCTATTAACATTAGAGGTAGGCAAGTACAAGCCAAGACGAAGTCGCGGCTTGTTGCCTGCCGAAAATGTTAATAGGCGTTACATTCCGAGTTATCTTATTATATTTTTCCCGCTGCTAATCAAAATTTTCCTAGATTTTTGAAAAAATCGTTTGGTTTGTCACCTGTCACCAGGATTAATTTTCGTGAGTCCTGTTACCTATGACTGTCACATGTCACATCAACACTTGCGATTTATAAACAAAACGTCTCAATCTGCATCTTGCTTTGCTAATTTTATTATCCTAGGAACTTAATAAAAGTATTTTTTCTACTCCCGCATGTATATATTCTGTTTTCTTCACAATCTACAGAATGGATATGTAGGCAATTGCAGTTAACTGAACGTACTAAGGCTGTATCACTGACTTACATGATCAGCAGCGGGAAAACAACTATTATAATATATAGATATATTATGAATATTAGTACAATATTGTTATGAAAATAAGTAGGCAATAAAAGATGATAGAATCTATATATTTTATTTTTATGATAATTACAAACTACGCATTCATCTACAAAGGAAATCAGACGATTTCTAATTTGCCTCTGAATTGTGTTAGTTTTATTTTTCATAAGGTTTCTAATTTGAGCAGTATGATATTTTAAAAACTCATCATTGAGGTTCGGCTCTACTGAGACGGTTGTTTTCATTAGTTGCATTGCTTAATTTATTGATTCCATTAATTAACGATGCAGCTACATCCGGGTGCAAGTACAACTTGCTTTAAGGCGGAACTTCCCTCATAGACGAAGTGTAGTTTGACCCGTATCCCATAATAATTGTACAACACGTAATGCACCCGGCTCGATAACAACACGTTTACGAATTTGTCTTTGTTGCACTCATTCTGTTCTCCGGGTCTACATCTGTAGAAAGATAAATCCAGCGGGCCACTATAGTTATATTAGATAAATTCCTAAAGCCGTATCGTTTACTTGAGTTGGTCCACTGCGATAATCCCTTGCCGACCAACTACGACAGATATATAGCACGTGCTTACTAACTCCGGTCAATATATTGGATATTTAAAGAAGCTGCTTTGCATCTTTTCGACAGAAGCACCGCCTAGAATTATTAGTTTCGACTTGAGCAGTTTACTAATTCTAGGTTCATAATTTTAATACAGTAAATTAAATATAGAAAGAAATGTAAGCACCATATATTGACAGAAACGATATAAAAACAACATTAAACCATATACGCCATATTTCATAATTATACGTAAAGGTTTAACACCCTAACAGCATTTCTAAATAAATAATAAAACATAATAAAATATAAATGTATCCTTAACTTTCTACTCAATATTGTATATGTAAATAAATTTTCAGATATCATAAACGTGACTTTTGTGACTTAATTGTCAAAGTAAAAGTGTCAGTTTGTCTGATTAGGCATAAAAAGTGCTGTTTTATCTGCCTAATGAGATTATATAATAGTTATTTACTATACGGGTGTTAGGTAAACATGCGGCAAAAATTCAAGGGATTATTGCTTGGCCTATTCTAAGAATATTTTGCCCTATGATGATTTCTGAAAAAGCCCTTTGTTTCGAAGATACAGGGTGAACAAAATTTACGACAGTAACAACATTTTATTAGCAAAAAGTACATGTAAAGATGATCAATCTACAATAGATGTTCGAAATGACTTCCTCCAGCCTGGATACTTGATAAGCTCATTGGCGTACGCCAAACTTTTATTTACATTAATGATTTAAAAAAATATCGAATATGGTTGTCGCAAATTTTCGTCACCCTCTATCTTCGAAACAAAGGGGGTTTTCAGAAATCATCGTAGGACAAAATAGTCCAAGGAATAACCCCTTGAATTTTTGCCGCATGTTTACCTAACACCCTGTATAATGGGATAAGAGCATCATTAATATACGTGCGTGTAAGTTACAAACGAGTGCGTAGTACGAGCTATGTAAACACACAAGTATATTAATGATGCATTATCACACATGTATTGTACAAAATGTTATCAACAACTGCCCAAAATTGAGAAAAGTGCATTAAGAGAAATGTCAAATCTGTCATTTTCAAAAATATTTTAGTAGGCAAATGTCATTCATTAACACTCGTTCAGTTAGGTAATGGAATTTGAGTTACGTAATAAGTTTCATTACTTAACGCAAACGGCTCTGATTTCATTACCTAACTGGGTTAGATAATGGCGTTCATTAACTAACTCAAAAGAATTTGATAATAGGTTTTTATCCAAGCAGACGTAGATAAAATAACAAAATCAAACATGATTAAAGATTATTATTAATAATAATACACTATTTGAAAAAAATAAAAAGATTTTAAGTGTAATCCTACATTAGAATTTAGGGGTCATCGAATAGTTTGGTTAGAAAGTTGTAGTTACAAAATGTATTACTCATTATTACTAACTCTAGAAAGTGACGAATAAAACTCAGTTTTCTTTGAAAAATGTTGTAGAAAAACATTAAATTATGGTAATAGTGGCATATAAAATCGTGATATTGACAAACATATTTTGATTTTTTAATTGATTGCAAAGTTTAAAAATGTATTAGATACATTAGTAAATTCGTACTTATCATTCTAACAGAAATATGTACAAAGTTGCCAGATAAAATATTAAACTCCACACAGAAATACTTTATAGTGTAATAAAAATTATTCCGTATTTGATGAGTTACCATAATCCGACTTTAAAAGTTCCGTTAAATAACTATTATAATAAAACCTTCTTAATTTTTCTTGAAATCTACTAAAAAATTGTCGTCTCTAGAGTTTTTTTCGTATAGAAAGCCCTTAGGTGTCCAACAAACGAAGTAACAAAATTGCTTCATTGTAATATTGATAATAATACGAATCGTTCTTTTTTAACGAAAATGTCCTATCATTCGTATTAAATGTGGCAAATTTAATAATCTTTTTTTCAATTGCTTCCACGGGAGTCATGAATCTTGCCGAATATGGACACTTAATTTCGATTATTCCATCATCGCCGATTAGACCATCAGGAGTTACTCCCAAATAATTGTCGATGTAAAAACCACATTCGTGAATAGATTGCCCGATTAAATCTTCAAAGTGTTGTCGGGCAAGTAGCTCATGCTCTATTCCATAACTTGTGCTATTGGAACCAGCAAAACCATTTAGCATATGCATAATGGTTTTATTTGGATCTGTAGTTGTGCGCATTTTGCAAATTTTTCCAAAGCAAGATGCAGTTAGGCTTTTTTTTCGTTCCTGTATCCATAAAGTTGAATTGTATTGTTTTTTTTTGTATTTCTGCTTGTATCCATAAAGTTGAATTGTATTGTTTTTTGTATTTCTGCTATGTTTGCAATCTCTTCTGGTGTCTTAGATAACTGTTGTAGAAAGATAGCTTCCTTTTGCTCTAACTCTTCCACATCCAAACCGTAATCTTTGTCAGCATGCTGTACTTGTTTGTAAAATTTTCTTTGTTTCGAATGAGCGAGTTTTCTTCTACGCAAGGATGCAACTTTTAACTCAACGAATTTTTTTGTGTGGTACCCTGGACTTGTTTCAGTAACTACCATATGTACTGACGTATGAAAATTTCCACTATTCACAGAAATGGCAGCAGCGTTACATCGCAATTGATAATTTCCGTTTTAGAAAAGTCGATCCTTTTACCACCTACAAAACTTTGCAAGAATAGAATTATAATGCTCTGCTGCATTGTTCGTCATATTATGAATTAAACTAGCACCATATATGAGTCTAT
>CALNHX010010086.1:0-43432 GCA_940337035.1 Agriotes lineatus
GTCCGGGACGCTGTTTTGTCTGTCTGGGATGCTGTTTCAGCAGCCAAACCGTAAGAGATAGAGAAAAAAGTTATTAAAGTTATATGTTTGGAATGGTCATGTCAGGTCAGGAACCGAATTTCAGTCTCTAACACTAATTATTATCTTAATTATATCCTAATCCTAACTTTTTAGGTTAGATTCTAGGCAAATTTTATCAAGGCGAATGCGACTGGTAGTTTGCTACCAACAATGACGTCATATACGTACGTGTGGTGAATACGCGTTCTATTTGCAAAACGGTCTTTTTTGTTTTATTAAATGAGACATTTGTCTCACTGGACTGCTAGTTAATAAATAATACGTAGTACAGTTTTGAACCTTTTCAGCATCTTGTACACTTTAATATTAATTTGCAATTAGATAAAGATGTTGAATTCTATATTACATTCATTTTTTTTATATAACTTTAGAAGATGTATTGCTTATATAAGTTATTCTTATTATTACATTTATTAGCTGTTTTAAAGGAGTTCTGAGAATTACAAACCATCTGATCGGCGGCTCCACATATTATTATTCATAGTTTATTTTGTTTACTAATAAAACGTGCTTTAATAGCAAATATATGAACTGGAGCGGAGATGCTTTCAATAGGAGGAACAGGGCAGTGTGAAAAAGGAATTACTAGATGTGATTAGACCTTTGAGTTGTTTAATCGATATGTATCTTTAGTTTTGCATTAATTGTTGAATAAATATATTTTAAACGGATTTATTGTTTGGGGAGCTTTTAAATTGTATAAACTAAGTAACTTTGCATTTTCCGTATATATACATATGTGTCGTATTTATATTTCTAAAGTACCTATCAACTTTTTCTATTACAATCGCGAATTAAGTTTTAGTACAAACAGCTGGCACTATCATCCCAAATCCACCTGGGCCGCAAAATTCCCGCATCCCGAATTCTCTTAAAAAGTACAATCGACCAGTAGAAAGTCTCCAAACAGCAAATTTCACAGAAATATTGGTTTAAAGGTTTTTCTGATAATTATAACGTTTTTCCCATTTGGCAACCTCCAAATCCATCTGGGCCGCAAAATTTCCACATTTGAAAATCTCTTAAAAAATACAATTGATCAGCAGAAAGTCTCCAAACAGCGAAATTCCCACAAATATTGATTTTAAGGTTTTTCCGATAATTATATGTTTTTCCCATTTTTCAAACCCCAAATTCAACTGTACCGCAAAACTCCACATTCCGAATTCTCTTAAAAAGTAGGATCGGCTAGTAGAAAGTCTCCAAACAACGAATTTTACACAACTATCCATTTTAAGATTTTTCTGATAATTATTAAGTTCTCCCCATTTTTCAACCTCTAAATCCACCTGGACCACAAAATTCCCACACCCCGAATTCTCTTCAAAAATACAATCGACCAGTAGAAAGTCTCCAAACAGGGAAATTGACACATATATTGATTTTAAAGTTTTTCCGATAATTATAACCGTTTCCCCATTTTTCCACCTCCAAATCCACCTGGACCGCAAAATTACCACATCCCGAATTCTCTTTAAAATACAATCGACCCAGTGAAATTGACACAAATATTCATGTTAAGGTTTTTCTGATAATTATAACGTTTTCTCCATTTTGCAACCCCCAAATCCACCTGGTCCCAAAATTCACATATTCCAAATTCTTTTAAAAAATAAAAACATTAGTAGAAAGTCTCCAAACAGATCATTTCACGCTTATATTAATTTTTATTGTGTATTAAGTTTTTCTAATAATTATAACGGTTTTCCTTATTTTACAACCCCATAATCCATCTGGGCCGCCAAATTCCCACAAACAGCGCATTTTACACAAATAATAATTTTACAAATTTTCTGATAATATTAACGGTTTCCTCATTTTGCATCCCCTAAATTAACCTAAGCCGCAAAATTCTTAAAAACCCACAAATTCATCCACATACTTCCAAAAACAAAATTGGACATTTTTTTCTTTCCCCTGTTTAGACGAACATCCCATTTGCTACAAATGCACCTCAGTTTTCTACCCCTGTAACTCGCCTCCGTCCATCGCAGACCCCCAAAACCAGCCTGTACAATG
Organism: Agriotes lineatus; assembly: GCA_940337035.1. Classification (NCBI taxonomy): domain Eukaryota; kingdom Metazoa; phylum Arthropoda; class Insecta; order Coleoptera; family Elateridae; genus Agriotes; species Agriotes lineatus. The sequence goes on from CALNHX010010086.1 coordinate 2,101, forward strand.
AGCGTTGGTTCATCCTCTTTCCAACTAGCCCCAAATCACATTTGGATCTTTTAAAAAGTATGCGATGTAACAGCACCGAACGCTTTCGTGTCCAAAAAATCGTTTTAACTCGAGTATTTTGGCCCCCTCAACTCGTACATTTTCACAATCTCTCCATAAAGTTTGCCCTTAATGAGATCTTCAAAATGACACCAACAGCATTCACCTGCAATACGTACAACTTGCAAAAATTCGCGAAAACTGCACATTTTCAAGCGTCACACAAATCGCTAGAAGAGCACCATACTAGCGTCACATCTCCAATTCGCTAAACATTTTCAAAGTTCTACTGCATAGCAGATCATTACGTACTATAATTTTGAACTTTTTCAGCATCTTGTGCAAGTTGTTTTGAAGAATTTCTAAGAATTAAAAGCCATCCGCTCGGCGGCTTCACATGTTATTGTTTATAGTTTATTTTGTTGACTCCTGAAACCTGGTTTAGTAGCAAATATAACTGGAGTAAAGATTTACTGCTTTTATTAGGAGAAACGGGGCAGTGTAAAAAGGGGATTACATGCGAATAGATCTTGAAGTTGTTTAGCCGATATGTATCTTTAGTTTTTTGTTAACTGTTCAATAAATACATTTTAAAATAATTTATTGATTTTCCGTACATATACTGTATGCAATGTTAGACAATCGCAAACACCCCAATACTCAGGGCACTTATAGTAAATTTTAAAAACGCAAAACTTGCCTGTTAGTATCTTTAAAATCAATCGTATTCATTACACTCCAGTAAAATGGTTAATTGCCCCCGCTTGCTCCGGCAAAACACAAGACTGATATATCAGGTTAGGTTCAAATTTGAATTTTATATTAAAAGAATTCTGTAGATTATTTAACTCAATGTAGCTCAAATACTCAAAATTTCAGTACAACTACTCTACTCACTTCAATAATTTATAATCTCACAAAATTGACTTACACCACAAAAGGTTCGCGGGTGCATACAGCCTTTTATGTTGATATTCTCCCGCCTCGCAGTATCTAACTTTGTTATGTTTCAGGTTGTGACGTAAAAACGACGCACTGCTGTCTTTCGTCTTGGCTTCCTGTGAAAACTGCAAATCCTGGCATAAATCGTATTTTCTAGTGACGGCACGGGATTTTATAAAACTTGGACGTATCTGGATGCTCGGAAACACGATGAATCTCTTCAGTAAGGTGTGTTCTCGAAGTCCACTGGCTTTCCAGACTCCAACCACATAAAACCCTGCCAAATCTTACCTTTTAAAATATCGCCGACTTCGCCTCTGGAGCCGCTGTGGGTGACGCCAACGCCCTTATTTGCTGGAAGTCGCTTTCTTGGCCCAAATCTTCTTCTAGGCTGTTGTTACACCTCTTCTCGAACTGTAGAACTTGAGATCCGTGACTTCTGATGTTGGAATGGACTGGTATCGCAGTTTGAAATTTCCAGGTTGTCGGAGCCGAACCCACGCCGATCTTGGCTTGCACAATTTTATAAACTCTTTCGGTGGAAAAACTTTTAATAACACTTCCACTTATGCCCGATGACTTGTAGAATAAATTTCTTACACTTTTTAGACTTTGTAAATAACTTTTATTATATAAAACACCAAAAATCAGGCGCATTATTTGCCCACAAGTTGACATTAGAGGAATTATTATTCCATTTTTTTTTTAACAAAAGAGCATTGCGTTACCTAGTAACCGCGATCTAATATTGTTCAAAGGAAATACGTTTTGGTTACAATTTGACATAAAAGAATAAAATTTGATCAACATGTTTGTTGCTTAAAAATAGAAATTGTCTTTATTTCTTATACATAAAAATTGTCCTTTTTTGTCACACAAACTGTTACTTATCACTGCTCTGCTATGAACACTTAGTTTTAAATTGCACTAGTACTTGAGTTCAATTTTAACCGCGTCACTAATTATTCTTCATTTCAGTTGCTCTCGTTGTGCATTGCTCTTTATCTTGCTTTGATTTCCATCTACCTTTCAGCTTGCTTGTTTTTCACTGGCCCGTACGTTTATTAATAATTCTACGCTCATATTCATTATGCACATAACCAACCTTTTTAGCATTATTCGCTTACATTTGGTCTGACTTCAAATATGCTCAAATTTATCATATTGCTTATATTATATTAGCCATCTTAAATCTTTCTTTTACTCAAATTTCAAATTCAATCCTTCCGAAACTTACTTTTCTTAGGCTAGCCTTTATCCCGCTAATTATGCTTCTTGCATCTCATTTCCAATGCATTTAATAACATCAACTACTGTCTAGATTGCAATTAAATAAAATATTTCAAATCTGTGCTTTAATTGACTTTGTTCAATATTTCACTATGCATACAGAATTAAATTGCGAGCATTAAACCATCTCAATACATATGCATCTGTATTTATATTTTTAAAGTCCCTCCCAATTTTTTCTATTGTATTCTCTTACAATAAGTAAGTTAAGTTTTAGTACAAACAGCTGACACTACATCCCAACCCTGCCAGTGCCCATCTACGACTGTACCAACAAGTTTAGGGCGGCAACGACATCCCCACGAAATATTATTCATGTTAGAGAAAAATAAAATTTGACATTCCGTTATCATCACACCATTTAATATATACTTGCAAATTTACAATTTCACAAAGGGTCAGAATCAAACAAAATAGCAGATTTTTCTTATTTAACAATTAAGACAATAAGGCAAAACATTTCCTCCTCCACCCACCCCTCACAACCCCGAATTCTCTTTTCTCTTAAAAAATAGAGTGGACCAGTAGAATATCCCCAAACAGCGAATTTCACACAAATATTGATTTTTAAGGTTTTCTGATAACAAGAACGTTTTCCCCATTTTCCAACCCTCAAATCCACCTGGGTTGGAAAAGCTCCACATCCCGGATTCTCCTGAAAATACAATCGACCAGTAGAACGTCTCCAAACAGTGAATGTCACACAAATAATAATTTTAAGGTTTTTCTGTTAATTATAACCTTTTCCCCATTTTTTAAAGCCACACATCCCGTATTCTCATAAAAAATACAATCGACCAGTAAAATGTCTCCAAACAGTGGATGTCACACAAATATTAATTTTAAGGTTTTTCTGTTAATTATAACGCTTTCCCAATTTTGCAACCTCTAAATCCACCTTGGTTGCACAAGCCCCACATCCCGCATTCTCCTAAAAAATACAATCGACCAGTAGAATGTCTCCAAACAGCGAATATCACACAAATATTAATTTTAAAGTTTTTCTGATAATTATAACGGTTTTCCCCATTTTGCAACCCCCAAATCCACCCGAGCCGCAAAATTCTTAGAACCCCACAGATTCATCCACATACTGCCAAAAACAAAATTCGACATTTATTTCTTTTCCCTTGTTTATGCGAACATTTAATTTACTACAAACGCACCTTAGTTTCATTCCCTTGTAACATCGCCCCCGTGCATCGCAGACCCCAAAAACCAGCCAGTACAATGAACGTTGGTTCATCCTCTTTCCAACCAGCCCCAAATCACATTTAGGCCTTCAAAAAATATGCGATGTAACAGCACCGAACGCTTTCATGTCAAAGAAATCGTTTTAACACCCGTATTTTCGCCCCTCGAATGTTACAGTTTCACAACCTCTCTAGAAAGTGCGCCCTTGACGAGAGCTTCAAAATGACACCAACAATATTCACCTGCAATACGTTATGTGCAGCTTGCACAAATTCGCAAAAGCTGTGCATTTTCCAAGCGTCCCACAAATCGTTAAAAGAGCACCGTACTAGCGTCACATCTCCAATTCGTTAAATATTTTCAATGTTAAAACATTTTTTTTTGGGTTCAGGGGACTCTAAAACGTGAAGATCTGTTGAAAACTCAATTTAGAATTTTTGGGGTGAATCCAATATTTTCTTTAATGTAAAAGGAAGTAAAAATTGTTGAATTTTAAATATAATTTAGCTATGTACAACCGAGTTATCCATAGCAAAACTACGCTCAAGTTAGTGCTTACTTGTTTGAGGGTCTTCTACTGAATCTATTGGTAAAACGTAGTATACAATAAGTTTACTTAAAAAGCAAACGCTCCAGCCGCAGCGGTCACATGCCCGAAATCATATTCAAACAGTAATGCAAAAAATTATCTTTCAAATAAAGCCAATTTCATGGATATTAAAAACATTTTTCTGTGTTTTATTTCAATTTAAAGTTCTCAGTCTCTAAAAACCACCCTATTAAGGTGGTTTTTTCCGTATATACATATGTTTTTTGACACTTTTTAAAGGACTCTGTTTTTAGTGTTTTAATAATCACATCAAAACATCAATGTAGGTAATTAGTTAAACCAATTCAAACACTTCTTGGTATTAGTTATTTAACAAATAAGTGCGTGGCGCTCACGAGTTAAGAGATTATTAATCGCTGATTAACACACGAATTAGTTATAGATTTTTTTCTTTAATCGTATCCTAATAAATTTCAGAAAATCTAATTTTATTCCATGACAAAAACTTGGTACTTAAATTTTAGACATTAATATTTCTTTGATTCCCTATACTAAAATTTTTTATTAATACAAAATCATTCATTAAAAGGGGTCATTAATAGTATATTATATCATGACGGACTAAAGTGCACCATTTAATCCCGAGAGTGGAATTTGTTGCCTCGAGGGCGAAGCCCGAGGACAACAACCACTCAAGGGATTTAGGCACTTTAGCCCCGAGGTATATACGCTATTTTTTGCACTTTTGGGAACATTATCATCAAACATTTCCAAAATTTGGAATCTGTTAATTTGGAAACTGACAATTACAATTCATTAAAAACTGAATTGCAGCAGGTCCTGGATAGCCTGAATCAGTTGGCAGTACTGAAATGTATCGTCAGTATATGTCAAATTCGAGATTTACAGGTTACGTTTTGCGTCAGTGTGTGTTAAATGACAAACAAAACCTAACCTACTAACCTCGTGTGTACATAAATTTACATAGTTACGGTATCATTTTTACTATAGTTCCTAGGGATTAAATGAGTCCCGGAAGTGCAAAAAGGCTATTTTCTAAATCGTTTACGAATAAAAATATATTCATTAATAAGGATTATTCGTAATAGCTATTTATGATACAAATACTTAGGACTAGCTTTAGCTATTCCTAAGTTACGAGCGGGGCGGTTTTAAAACACAAGTGTAGCGAGCGTTTTAAGCCTCGCGAGTGACTAAAGATGATTTACGAATGTGTATCGTACAATATTTTATCTACAATAAAATCTAGAAAACACCATAAATATAAAAAATACTTTAATTTGTTAGGACATTTATAGTTTGTATGAACGTACGGCTAATGAGTATGACTTTCTCAATCCCGAATTTACGATTCCGCATGTATTTAAGCATCTCGAGTCGTGCGCTTGCAGCCAGCAGTTTTAAATGCACTCATTCTGTGTTATCACTCGGTTTCGGGCCTATTGGCACGCTAGAAATGCCACGCAAGTGTTTCTTATCAATCCGCCGCAGACGTGAATTTGTTGTATAAGCGCTTACGTTTTGAGCCAGATTAAAAGACAGTTGCCGTGTGTTAGAGAGAGCGAGTACGAATTTTGGCCCCCACTATTTATCGATTGCGAACTTCTAGGCACTTCTTCTCGAAACTCGCACGCCAGTTTCCCAGAGAGTAACACGTGGTTTTTGGTTTCGCCACGGAGCACAGTAGTCGAATCGACCGATCTAGCCGAAATAAATTATTTTGACGTTGACATGAAAACTTTGAGTGTTTATAATGTTGAATAAATGATTATGCGACCATTTAATGCAAGATAATATTAATACGAGCAAGTATTGGCTCTGTTTCGGCTAGCATCAAGCCATCATCAGTAGCACTGCTTACACTAGATGGAGGTCAGGTCAGGTTTGACAACAGAACAGATTGTTTGTGGATTCCTAACGTATGTCCCATAAGTTTTGAGAAAAAATATTAACAGATATATTTTATGATAAACTCAACTAGAAGTAAATATTTCTACAACTACACACACACACACACACACACACACACACACACAGTGCACTTCTGTTTTTTTTTTGGTAGGGGACTTGATTTTAAAATAGGATTAGATGATATAAGCATATAATTGAACAAGTTCGTATTAGTACTTAATCTTGATGACTTTCGCGTGTGATATTCCCTGGTATTGCAGTAGTCTTTATTGCTTGTTTTTGTTTCAAACGTTAAGATTAAACCAGTTTTCAACAATATCTATCGTTGTGTTCCTGCATTCTGCTGACTGAAAGGCAAATTTGTATTATAGAAACATCGTTGCACCTCTAAGCACTCTATAAGATATTTCTAAGTGAATAAATATTAACTATAAAAAAATTGAAAAAACAAGCTAAATGTATTATTTTTTAACATATTAAACAGGCAACAAATTAAATCCACCTTATCTATAATGTAAGTTCATACCTTCGTCTTCAATTTCCATAATTACGTAGTTTTCTACTTAGCACAAACACTTGTCACGATACGTCTAAACAATCGGCACGTGGTACGCACAATGGCACTCTAAAACATCGTGAAGCGGGCTTGGGATATCCCTCTCGCGCTTGCAAGACCGAGACGACGAATCGTAATATGAGGTATTGTTGGGGTGTTAATAATGAACATATTTTCATGCATTTTACATTTTTTACTTGAACTTTAATTGAGGCTTTTATTCCGACCAGAGCGGTCGATTCGACTACTGTGCGGTGGAGGCTTCGCCTCCCGCAGTGGAATATCGTAATGAATTTATGTGTTAATTAGCGGCTAACGGTTGTGCCTTTGGTGTGTGTGTGTGTGTGCCGCATGTTTTGTCCCGTTATTCGAACTCCCGTCGATTTAACGGAAGTTTGGTGTGTTACATATTTAGTAACTTTTCTGCACGTGGTTGTTGGTGTCAGTCGGGCTCAGCGTTGTTTACCGATTTAAGCCTTTGAGTTTTTCGTTTATCGTGGAGTGGCGCTCCTAATACGTCGATTGACGGACTATGTAAATCTCAACATCGGCTTACTCGTGTGTTGCGACGTTTTATGTAGTTCTGACAATTACCGTACGGACTTCAATTTCGCCCTCATTAGCGAGGTTCCGTTCCGTCGGCCACGTCCTGTTGATTTGGTGCAGCTCGCTTAGGTGTTTTATCGCAGTGTCTGGAACAGCAGTCGTTTGCAACAACGTAGGATATCGAGTGCAGCTAAGCCAGGCTTCTTAAGGGTGTCGTTCTAAGGTAATAGCTTTTATATTTCCGAGGTCAAGAAGTACCGAGTGTTTTTCCGAAGTGTCAGACAGTTTGCGTAACGTTGCGGTCATTCTTACATTTATTGTTTGAACCATTATAGTTGTTATAGTATGTGTGGCAATTGTACCTTGTTTAGTTGATTACCGTTTATTATTGCCGTTTGTTGAGTCAGTATTTTGATAATTCAGTGTTAATACCGTTTAAAAGTCATTTCGATAGTTGATATCAAGTTTACCGCTTCATCACTAGATTAAGACCTTACGTAATTTTACATATTTAACCATTGCTAACCCATTTAATATTTTTATGTACTCAACCTTTATCCACTTAAATATTTTGCTAATACATTTCATGTTTGTTTAACTGTGGTTTTCTTATGATGTTGTGCATGGGATTTGTGTATGCATTTCCAATTGTAGAAGGAGTTTAGCAAGCTGCTCAAGTGAGTTCTTCGAAAGTTAAGTCCAATGATGTTTCACGTGGCTCGCTGATCATGACATTGCCAAGGTTATAGTTGAAAGGTAAATACATTATGCTTCCACTTTCCTCAGTGGGTTTACCTGTCTATTTTTCCCTTGTAGGAATCGTGGTGGTGCCTTAGCATTTAAGATCTGCTTTTCGTTTATTAGTTGCCCTGTGTTATCTCGTGTTGGACCCTCCTCGCTCTACTGAAGTTAGTCGGCAACTCTTTTGTAACGTGCTGGGGCAGCGGTTCTATGTAATACATTCCCGATTTTGAGTTAGTTTACGCGCTAGTTTTTTAGCATTGGTTGACTTGTCGTAAAGCCCGTTCCGTAACGTTACATAATGTAAATTAGGAATACAACATTAAATAACAGGTTTACCTCAATAAGAAAAACTTCATCTTACCTACCGGTAGCAATTTTGCGTGGTTAAAAATTTTAATCTAGATGTTACTGACTGCGTGATTTATGAAATCATGTTATTAAATAGTTGTTTTACAAATTTAAAACTGCCAACCGGAAGTCAATTTTACAAACTGTCGTAGATAATATTTATAGTACAAGTGAGTCATGACAGAATCTACCCACGCAAAAAATGTATGACTTACGGGGTAGTATAACGGCCGAGTGGGGTACATTTTTTAATGAAATAAATTCCAATGACCCACGTGCGCTATATAAAATTTTATCCAACGCCTCAAAGTTGAAAGCACTTTAATAAAATTAATAATACGAATTTCTTCTAAATGGAATTTCTAATCCGAGTTTCTTGAATAATTTATGCCTTGCTATGGTATTGCATTTAAATTAACACCTTCAGCGGGCATTCAAGAAAATACCCACGTTGTCCTTAGGGCCTTAGCAACATGAGTAATTTCAATACAGCAATATTAAAGCCACTTTCCTTGTTTAGAATCGCAATACAAAAATCGAAATTAGTTGGAAGTGTTGGATAAACAATATTGTATACATTAATGAAACTCATAAGCAAACCATCAACGGAAATAGTTATTTACATAACAAGGACGTAAAATAAAATATTTTGAACGAGCGGTATTTAAAATCGAGACGTGGCTTGGTCGAGAGCTTTAAGAAAACGAGTTTGGGTTAAACGCTAATTTATCTTGAAAATTAAAACTCCTATAAAAGAATAAAGCAGACAAAAATATGTAGATAAAATTGGTCTATCGTAATTTCTTAAAATCTTAATAATACAGGGTAAAGCGCAATGTGGCAAAAAAATATAGCACTGATTAGCTTCAACAAAACCCTCTTTGCATCAATTTTTAAACCATAAAGATGATGGATTATTTAACAATAGATACCCACGTATGCTAAATATGAGTAGTCTACCTCAAGACATTTTTGACTAATGAATTTAAATATGTTTTCTTCATAGCTGTATGTGAGCAGGTGTACAACTTGTTATCCTAAAGTATATTTGGTTTAATTTTCTTATTTTGTTTTAAGAATTTACCCTACCATTTTTCCGCCTAATTATAAATCATCCTGTATAGGGCATTTTTGTACTCCGCTGTCGTAAATATCAAATTATACACAAATGTTTTAAATTTTAATCTATTTTGTGTTTGTAATACAGCTATTAAAGCGCCCAAAATAGTGCGTTTATAGCTCATTTGCGTGCTTTAATAGTATGCTACAATTTACTTTTTCAATGTTGGTAGCTTTAAAACCTCATAATGCCAAACATAAAATTGCTGTCGGTATTTTTCAGCAATTTCTCGTATTTCAGTCGGGGTACTGACATGAAAAATCTCCCTCTTGGACCATTTTAAATTAAATTTCATACGATTATATATTATAAGAAAGTTGAACACAAACTTCAAATTGGATTTTCAATTGTCACATCAGCAGCACCAACTACCATAAAATTCCCTAAATTTTACTACTCTGGTTTTTTATTTGAAAATGACATAAAAGACACAACATAGAAAAATAGCACAACAAACTGATTTCATAAGTCATTTATTGAGTTATGAAAGTTTTTCTTTAATGTACTATTATAAAGTAAGAGTTTTTTCAATTGGATTGCTAAGTGACAATAGTGTTTCCCTAGAGACTTTTCTTAAGGGTCTGTATATGTTCGCTTTGAAAAAACTCATTCTTTTTGCATTGTGTATGGGTTTGATATGGCCAGCATGAAAAAGTCTCAGTGCATAACGTGCGGTTAAAGAGGTGCTCATTTTTACGCGTGGGTCGTTTAGAGCATGAACGTTATTGTGTACTAGAAAACTCAGAAGTGAAAAAAACACCGTTTCGTAACTAGTTATACGTACTTTTTTGTAACACCATATTCTTAATTATCCCTTTCAGTTTGTAACTTAATATGACTAAAACTAGAAACTTATTTATTTTATAGTTATTTTCTATTTTATAGTTAGATTTACTTTCCTTGTCTAAAAGACGAAAAAAGTATTGTAATCGTGAAAAAATCACCTTCCGAGATTTCTTCAGATCTTCACGTTTCAGGGTCCCTAGATGACGCAAAACAGGTTTTCGCAATTCCGTGTGTCTGTCTGTCCGTCTGGTGGCGGTATAGCTAACAAACTATTTGTTGAGAGAATAAAATACTTTACTGCGGATTATATGTCTAACTAGCTTGAAACCGAATATACTTTCGGTCAAATATATAAAGGATGGGCACCTCAAAAAATAAAATGTTGTCTGTTTTTGCGTTAACCGAGGAATAGGCAAAAATAATGATGTTCACATATTGACGAAATGGGGACACAACAGATACACGGTAAATGTTTCAAAAGAGAGAAAAATGAGCTTCGTAGTCGAACGGGACTAGGGGGCGGATTGCGCCCGGATTGTGCCCTGGCTGCTGCCAAGTCGCTCTACAGACGCTGAAATCGCACTGAGTTCGAATCCCACTGTCTGCAATGTTGTTTTATTTGCAAATAGATGTAACTCGCAATTATTGTTACAGTATTAGGAACATTAAGATATTTATTTACCCTTAGTTTCCTTCGATTTTAAAACATTTTTGGTTTCACAATTTCCACTTGCGTGAGAAATTCCAAGTTAAGCTCTTTACAGATTCTTTTTCATTTACGGCTATCTTTGTATTTAACAGCTATTTATATAACAAGTACACAATGTAGAACTTTATTGATCCAGTCTATTTTATGACCGAGCGAGAATACAAAGCTGTATGTTTGACTGCTAAAATCGAAAAAAGGTAAGTTTATAGATTTCACGTCTATCCTGTGAAAAAAATTACATTGGAGCGCTTTGATGGATATTGACAGATTTTGTATCGTGAACATTTACGACAACAAGAAATGTTTTATACATATTCACTACTATAATAACTAATCGTGGATTCTCTATTTATAAACACGGTTTCTTGTTAATGTTTAAATAATAATAATAATAATAAAGTCTTTATTCTTAATCTTTTTTTTCAATTCACATTAATTATACAAAAATTATGTTAAGTGTACATTTCCTGTAAAATTACTTAACAGTGACAGTCCAGTCCAATTTACTTAATCATTATTGTCTACTACAATAGTGTGCTACATTATTTTACTAGTACAATAAAATGCCACTCTATGGAGGCTAAACAGTTTCATAAACATGTTCTTTATGATGCAGTCGAACATAATACTTTTTATTTCACACTTTTAGATAGTGCCCATATTATACAATTGAAAAATGTCAAATAATGATAACTTAAGTGTACGATGTTGCAAAAAATATATTTGCAGCACGGTACAGTTATTCAGTAAAATGACGTACATCATAATGTATTTTATTTTTTTACACAAAATCTATTCGCCTTCCGAAAAACCCAAAATGCCTAAAAAATGTTTATCTACTTTGCGTTCGTACTGAGGCTATTACGATACGCGTTTGCGTATCGTAATAGACAACGCGTATCGTAATAGACACAAAGCGATGCTATAATAAAAAACTAAAAATTTTCATTTTTTTGCTTAAAAAAGTGGCAAAGTAGATAAAAGACTGTATAATACCTCGTTTATAAGGCATTTTGTAGCACTTACTCCTTTAGAGCACTCCTCGCTTCGCTCGTCGTACCCTAAATCCGTGCGTGCTACAAAATGCTTCTTATAAAACTCGTATCATAATATACTATTAAAAAATCAGACTTTTTCAGTACACAAACTTCATAAAACGGAGTCGTTTGCAAACACAGCTGTCGCGTTCTTATAGCAGTGATATTCAACGATAGCTGTCCACGCCTATACACTTCCGTGTGTTCCAAGTAAATTGCCGTCACCACGCGTTTAAAGTCATTTCAAAACTTTCTCCATGCTATTTCGCAAAGTTGTGACTGAGCGCATGATACAGATTTGTTGCGTCAGCGTTTCGTTGTCTAATATTGCAACAGCCGTTACGTATTTAAAATTTCCGAACCTGTGAGTACAACACTGCACCGCTGATTTTAAAGTGAAAAGACAAAACTTGTCCCCCGAACCTCGCGTGAAATAAAGTCACGTACTACAGATTACTGAAGCTGTTCAGATGTGTTCTGTGTGTGGCTCCGCGGCTCCGGCTGAAAATTGTGTGTGCTCACCATTATTGTGGTTTCTAAATAATTGTGTGCTTTTCTTGGTTTTCTTTTGAAAACATTCTGTTGCAATGATGCAGCAAACCGGAAGCAATATATATGATCAATTAAATCGCACGATTAATATTTACTAGTAGTAGCTGACATCAGCTTTTAGACAGATAACTTCTGAAGAAGCAGGTAGTACGAACTACGAAAGATCAAGGTAAAATCTTGGACAACACAGTACTACCCGGAAGCTCCTTATTCAAGTGGATTTTAAATTCAACAGAAAGATTAAAGGTTGTTAAGAGTGGCTACGTTACTGTTTTGACATTAAAATGAAGATTAAAAAAACTCGTCCGTTAAATTTGTCTTACAGTGTCTTTTTATATTATTTATATGAAGAAAAAAAGGATTTCAGCTGGTAGCACTGGGACTGCGACATATCTGGCGACCCCTTGTTGAACGAAGTAACAGTACGTTAAAAATAAAACTTCGAAATGGATCGATTCTTGCTGATAAAAGTTTCGTTAGTGAAATAATACACTTTTTGTGTTACTAGAAAAGGATTGTTTCAACCTCAATATCAGGAACATCTGACGTTTTTGTCAAATTTTGCCAATTTCCTGGGAAGATTTTAATATGGTACTGACATGTATGATACAAAAAAAGTTATGATCTAATAAGATTTTACCAACTGGAAGATCAGTAACCACAGTAATGTCTCTCTTAACATTAATTACAGCCAAGTACAGATTTTTCGTCCAAGTTCAATATTTGTTTTACTAAAAGCATATAATAAAATTTTCACGTAGCTAATCTCCCGTCATATTCGAAGCTTTTTGACTCGAGGGTCATGATAAATTTTCAAAGAAAGTAAAACGCTCGATTCTGCACGTTAGCCGCCTTGACCTCTCCGGTTACGGCAAAATTCCAATGGAAGTAATCATCCTGATAGGTTACGTACACTCGCGCCCTTATCACAACGCAATTTCATTAAGTGCGTCTACTGGAAGTTTCCCTCCTGCAACTCCTCATAACCCGGCAATCGGATTATGGAGTCTCTTATAACTTTTCCAGGTTCACATAGCTAGCATTCGGTTCTGAATCTTGAGTATAGTAACCGTTCACTTCCATGGATCACCCTCTAGAGCAGCTTCACTGCCTCCTGTAAGACCGAGAGACACCTGAGCATTCACTCCAGGGCTCCATGTCGCTGAGAAAAGAAAATCCCGGGCTCCAGCCAAGAACTTCAAGCCAATTGGAGAGCAACCCCACCGCTAACTACGACGACTTGTATAAGAAATAAGCTTTGCTTTGATACAGACGCATAAGAGCTATTTGTGCAACAAGTGCTAAAAGTGAATGTGTATGCACGAGACATGTAATGAAACTCAGCCCTCGGCTTTGTTTCATAACGTGTCTCGTGCATAAATACTTTTAGCACGAGTTTGCACACAATATTTTTTCTACGGCCTTAAATTTACTGTTATTAATCCATAAATGTCGATTTAACAAAGGTTTGCATTTATGACAGTTAGAATGTATGTCATAATAAAGAGATGGCCTCGACGCGCAGGTGAATGTTTCTGGAGAAAGTAGCTGTCAAAGTTAGTTATCAAAGGTAATTATAATAGTACCTACACTTTTTACTTTATTTATTAAATAATGCTTTAATTATTCAAAAAACACTTTAGCTCTAACGAAAGAAGTAACTCGAATAACTTTATAACCTCACTTCTAGTTCGAAATTCTAAATTCAACACCAGCTGTTTACTTTATAACACATGTGCTGAAAGTAAACAGCTGATTTCACTCTTAACACGCTGATTTATAAAACGTCATTTTTAGTGAAACAAGCTAGTGCTAAAAGGCCTTATTTAGTAGTGGTCGTAGAAAAACTAAATAAAGGGTCTAGCTTACCTGTTAAAAGTAGTAAACTACGAGCTTTACTCACACAACCCGGTAATAACGAAGGAAACTCCCCGAGGGTCGTTTTAACTTTTAAAATCACCGACAAGGTCTGAATTTGGTAAAATCGGACGGCCGCTTTTCATACTAATTGTTTAAATTACAGATTTAGGCGGCCACGAATCTACTTCCAGAGGCCACCGCTTCGCCCCTAGAGAATGCAGCTGCGAGATTTATTGTTTTATGTACATCAGTTGTAGACTTGTTTCGTATTTTAAAAAGATTTTAAGTATCTAAACAGACCAATATATGTATGTTGCTTAGAAGTTCTAATTTTTTTGTTTTCTTGAATATTTAAGTAAACCATTGACCTTCTATAGGTACCGTTAAGGGACGAATAATTGAAAATAGTACATCATAGAACATCACTGTTGAATTAAACTTAATTAGTGCCTTACTTGCAAGATATTGCGTTAATAAATTCTCTTTACCCGACGTATTGAAATCGACGAGGGTTTTAAATAATTCTTCTTCTTCTTCTTCTTCTTCTTCTTAATCATAAGCCTTGTTTACCGTTAGGTGTAAGGCCAGTGTAGTTTTACTCTTTCTTTCTGCATATTTTCCACTTCTTTCTGTCTTCTGTATTTTGTTTTATTCCTTCCCATGCTATTCCTTTTTTCTCTGCTTCTTCTCTTATCCCATCATTCCATGTTTTCCTCGGTCTTCCTTTTTTGTTTTTTCCTTGTGATTTCGCTTCATATATTTTTCTTGTAAGTCTATCTTCACTCATACGGCATATAGGTACCGTGCGTCCACGAGACTACGCACCATGGCGCTGGAGTGATGCTAGTTTATTTTAAAGATCTACTCTTCCGGTGGTAATTGATAGTCAAACGGTTGCTAAGCATTGACCATTAAAATTGAATTTGCAAGTAACAAATAAAGTGCCTTCGAACGTTTTGAATGGTCATGGCTATACAACGTATGAATAATATGTCAAATTCGAGGTTAGCAGGTTGGGTTTTGCGTCAGTCTGTGTCAAAACTGACGCAAAACTTAACCTGCTATCGTCGAATTTGACACCATACGTCAAGTTGAATACGACTAATCGTTTATTGCCATAGAAAAATAAATATAATCGGGTTTGTCATTAAGCTGTTTTCGTAAAAGCAAGAGCTGATCTTTGGAATAAATTAACGTTGCTCTGATTCCATGGTGCGAAACCCTGTGGACACACGGTATGTCCAAACCATCTTAGTTGACCCTCTATCATTTTGTCACATACAGGTATTATCTTGAGTTGTTGTCTATGTGTTTCGTCTCTTCTTGTTTTGTTCTCAATTTTTCTCAGAAATCTCATATCTGTATCATTTATTCTTGATTTGTGCTTGTCCCTGACTGTCCATGCTTCGCTCCCATATAAGATTGCCGGTCTGACTACTCTTTCCACTACTTCCGTTTTTATGCGTTTAGGTATTTCCCTTTTGCCTAGAAAAGTTGTTTTCATTATGTTGAATACTCTTCCTATTTTTCCTATTCTTTTATTTATTTCTTTATCTAGCTTTCCATTCTGTTCGATTATTGATCCCAGGTACTTGAAACTCGTCACTTGTTCTATTTTGTGCCCGTTTAAGTATATATTGTGTATTTTTTCTTTGCTTGATATTATCATACTTTTTGTCTTGTCTGTGTTTATTTCCATATTAATCTTTTGCAGTTCCTGGTTTAGTATAATATCTAGGTTTTATTGTAGTTTTATTTCCGATTCGGCAAAGATGGCCATATCGTCTGCAAACATTAGTTCCGTCAGGTAGATTTCCTCCATTTTCCAGTTCCCTATTTTTACTTTCTTCATCCTTTTCTTTGCTTCTTTCACTACTGCGTCAATCACGATTGTAAATAGTAGTGGGCTGAGTACACATCCTTGTTTGACTCCTATTTCTGTTCTGAACTCCCTTGATTCTTCATTGTTTGTTCTAACTATATTTTTATTATTCTTATACATCGCTTTTAATACCTCTATTATTCCACTTCCTATTCCTCTTCCTTCTAAAGCTTTCCATATATCGTCCCTTCTTATTTTGTCAAACGCCTTTTTCAAATCAATGTAGCATACATGTATTTCCTTATTTTTATTTATTATTTTCTCACTCACTTGTCTTAACATGAATAATAGGTCTTGGGGGCTCCTTCCTCCTCTAAATCCACATTGTGTTTCTTCTAACGTGTTTTCGATCTTGTCCCTTATTCTTTTCTCTATTATTCTTGCCATTATTTTGCCTGGAATGCTTGATAGAGTTATCCCTCTATAGTTATTGCAGTTTCGCTTGTAGCCATTCTTGTAGATTTACTGCTGCGACGAAAATAACGACGAGCGCTTGCACGAGTCGTTATTTTCTAAAGCAACAGAAACGAGACCATCTGAAGAGCAAAAATGTTCTTGACAATTTAACTTTTAAAGTATTGAAAATGGTCAATAAAAATACCCCTAACACTAAAATTATAATCTAAGTTGTTTTTCATTAAAAAATAGTTACAGAAAAAATTGTCGCTGAAAGAAAGCGCCTTAAAATATTGTCACTACAATAATTGTTACAGAAAAAGTTGTCACTGAAATAAAACTCCTCGAATTATTCTCACTAAAATAATCGTTCGATTGGTAGTTTATTTTTAAATTGAAGAATGGCATTGGTTGACAATGATACCAGTTAAATTGTCAAGGCAATTAACTCAATTATTTCATATACAAGCATGATAAATCACATTACTTAAATTACATACTTGATTAATATAAATAACATACAGTTCACTTTATTTTTAAGACTTAAATGTTTGAATCATTTATTTCATATTAAATAATAATCAATATTTACTGAACTGGTTATCTGAAATTTCTAAATAATAAATTTTGTAGATTATAATTTAGTATCATTACAGTACCAAACCCAGGAACATAGAATACATTAATTTGGGGAACACTCATCATGTCAATGTAAATAAGCGCACTTAAACGTTTCAATATTTACACTAATCCAGTTCGCAACGTTCTTCCGAGGAGAGCAGATGTTTCTAAGCCTTGCAGGATGCAAATCTGAGAATTGAATTTGTTGCAGAAGTTGATAACCATGTCCTACGGAAGTACATGCGAAACGACTAGTAAATTGCAAAAATAATAGTAACAAGTAAAAAAATGCGACGCATTTTCGAAATTTTCAAATGCTGGCTGAAGAGCCATAGACAGTTTACCATTTTTACCTGCAGACACGTCCTCGCCGTTGTGCTGTTGGTAACATCCAGGAACTTTCTTGTAGGGGTAAGTTGCTGTAGGTAAAAGTTGATATTCAATTATTTTGCAATGTTTTATAATATCGGCATGTACATATATTTTAAGCCACTATTTGTAAACGGTATTGGTATTTCAAGCATGTGTAGCATTTAGAATATTTCTAGGAATTTTAAAATACACACTATAAAAATATAGTTCATGGAATTCTGTTTTCAGTAGTTGAGTAATAGTAAAGTCCAGTGACAGCAAATTAATATTTAAAGTGAACAAGTAACATTCCAATTTTGATTTTTTTTTAAATTTATGCTTTGTAGCTTTCCACAAATCTTTAGTTTTTCTGATGCTAGTTGAACTATGACGCAAAAGCTGGAAAAGGACAATGGCGATGAGTAAACAAACAAGAGCCTTTTTTGGAAAACAGCATGCGAACTAGCGTACTGTTCCTTGTTCCTGTCCTTGGCTTTGGAAAACGTCGAAGTATCTGTTAGAATTTAGAAATAAATGCAAATATCGAATTATTTTTATAAAAATTTAAAGATTCTAAAATTGAAAGGATTTATTTTGTAGCCTTTGAGATGGAGTAGTTAGCTAAATATGTTAATGTATATTTAGTGTGTCAGTATCTGATCAGAGCCGCAAAATAATAATCAGGAGAAACATGTTAGGTTTTAAACGTGGCCTGGTGGTTCATTTTGTTGTCAGCACGCTACCTTCATTTGTTTACAGAACTTTTTCGTTTCTTTTTGTACAAAGCTCTAGATATGAATGGGGCGGGTATTATACATACAATTTTATCTAAACAAATTATTATTTCTTAATATTTAATCTAACTAAAGCAATAAATCCTACACTAACTGCAAATCTAAATATTTTTTATTTTTATGGTGGCACTTTATAAGACAAATTTGACATACGAGTCGTATATTAATAATTTGGTCTGTTTACTCAGGCTCTAAAAATGTAGGGTGTTATTTAACAGTTTATATTTTTCCGTCAGTAAAGTTTATTTACACACACAGAGTAATTACATTGTTGACATGCAAATTTGTTTTTCTTAATTTTTATCCGTATAAATATCCTTTCGCACATCAAATAATGATTTTTTAGATGATTACATCGTAGTCTGTTTAATTAGTATCTCTAGCTAGACGGAAAAGCGTAATAAAATTGATTTTTGTTCCAACATTCTAAGACTGATGTAATATTTTTATTACTTCGAACGGGGTTTAATTTTCTTGTTTGTCTGTCTTTCATTATTTTTATTGTTTGTCTTAGATATATATTGCTACGATATTGTACCCGCAAGCGGTTCTGTTTAACACATCAGTTATGTTTTAAAAATATACAATACAAAATAACAGAATTGGTTATGGATTAATCGTTAAATATTTTAATTTTAAATAAAATAAAAAGTTTTTTAATAAACCGATTAATGATATGTCAAATAAAAGTTAAATGGGCTTTTGGTGAACTTTATTGACTTACACTCTGAGCAGGTAACATTTGCGGCACTAGTCACTGAAATAGTAATTTACGATACAAGTGCGTAAAGCTACTCTTTAGGCATGAGTGGGGTAGAGTTAAAACGCGAGTGAGCGAGCGTTTTAAGCCCCGCGAGTGACTAAAGATGCTTTACGCATGTGTATCGTACAATATTTTATCTACGATAGAATCTAGAAAACACAGTAAATATAAAAAAAATAAATGTAAATTAGGATTACCAGCAACCGGTCGTAATTTTGCGTGTTTTAAAAATTTTAAAACACGTTGCTACTCACAACGTGACCCCTGTGAAGTTAGCACCACAACTTCAAAAAATGTTATTTTTTTCAAGAGTTCCCGTTGCACCCCAAAGAGTTTTAGAGTTTCTTGCTATTTTTAAAAATAAGAGAAAAAACTGTAGATCGAAAATTTGGGGTGCTAACTTCACATGTTCCTCGGACAAATACTACTATAACTCTTTTTCAGTCATACTTATTGAAAAATGTCATCACAGTTTTCAATAGAACTCACCGGGGTGCTACTGGAACTCTAACAAAAAAAGGTTTTCAAAGAAAATTTTTTTTATAAACCGGAAAAAAATCTTTTTAATTTTTTTAAGTTGCGGTAGTTCTAATGTGTGTTGTAGTAGCATCCCGGCGAGTTCTATCGATAACTCAAATAACATTTTTTGATAGGACCCGAAGTAAAAAAATACGCCCATTTTTGTGTTAGTACTTTTACAAAACGTCGAAGTCCTAAAAGCAATTTTTTAAAAGTTCCGGTAGTTCTAATTGGAGTTCTAGTAGCACCCCGGCGAGTTCTATTGTTAACTTTAATAACATTTTTTGATAGGACCCGAAGTAAAAAAAATACGCCCATTTTTGTTTTAGTACTTTTACAAAACGACGAAGTCCTAAAAGCAATTTTTTAAAAGTTCCGGTAGTTCTAATGGGAGTTCTAGTAGCACCCCGGCGAGTTCTATCGTTAACTTTAATACCATTTTTTTAGGACCTGAATTAAAAAGATGACGCCCATTTTTGTGTTAGTATTTTTACAAAACGACCAAGTTCTAACAGCAATTTTTTAAAAGTTCCGGTAGTTCGAATGGGAGTTCTAGTAGCACCCCGGCGAGTTCTATCGATAGGTCTAATAACATTTTTTTGATAGGACTCGAAGTTAAAAAGTCGACGAAAATACGCTCGCGAGTGAGTTGAGTTGTATAATATGAAAACTATATACCTAGTGACAGTAAATTATCACAAAAAATTATTACGTACTTAAAATTTGTTGGCAACCGTTAACCATATTCAAATTCATTGTAAAATCTATCACCGACCTTATAGTAAATACATATTTATTAAACCTTATTAGCCAATATACACTTTATTATTAATTATATTTTTGCACATAGGCAATTGTGTTCGTTAACTGGAAGATAGTACATGGTGAAAGTTGGATATATCGGGGCCACCCAGGTAAGCAGTAGGTTGATGATTCTCGGGGGCGGCTAACACAATGGCAATAGTCTCGACTCTATAGAAACCCGGCAAATAGGCCTTTTGAGTGGTTAACTTCCATTGCTTACTTATAAACAGATATACATCAGATTTCGTTTTCATGTAATGAAGATTGCTTACAACAGACACACAATCAAAGGCTGTAACTAATCTAAACAAGTTACAACAACACACGGCATCTTTGAATCGAAATTCCCAAGAAATCGCCTTTTTTGGGGTGACCTCGTTATGTCGAACTTCTCCGCCCCCCCCCCCCCCACATTACTCTACTCTTCCGATGAACGGTCAAACGACAAAATAAACTTAATACAATGCTTTTACCACGCCATCGTCAATATAGAAAAAACTAATTACTATCACTAACGTATTTATGGAAATATATATGTTTACCTGATATCTAACACTTTCTGTATTATACACAGAAATGCTCCAAATTTTCACACAAATTTTAAAAGCTTTATAAAAACGACACTGGTCATAAAGTTGTGGAACTGAGCTCACTGTAAAATGAGACTGAACTGGACATTGAACAAATATAAGAATATAGTTAAAAGAGTCGGTTATCACTATGGAAATAATTTGCATGTAATTAGCGAACCTATGAACGAGGAACAAAGATAAGATAAGAACCTTTAAAATCCGATAAAATTATTATCTCACTTAAGTTCCTTATTCTCCTTCAAAAATAACGCAAATACGGTACTGTAGAGGCTCAAATAGCTTATAGCAAAATTGGTTCCAGCACTTCGTCGTGAACATATGAAGTTAGCACCCCAAATTTTCGATCCACATTTTTACTTCCTTTTACAATAAAGGAAGTATTGGATTCACCCCAAAAATTCGAAATTGAGTTTTCAACAGATCTTCACGTTTTAGAGTCTCCTGATCCTAAAAAACATATTTTTTTCATTGGTCTGTCTGTGTGTCTGTCTGTCTGTCTGTCTATCTGTGTGTGTCTGTCTGTGTGTCTGTGAAAAAATTATCTCAAAAACGGAAGAAAGAGGTATGGAGTTGAAACTTCAGATATAAGTTTTGTGTACTATGTAGATGCGACAGCAAGCTTTTGAAGAAAATCGCATAACCGGAAGTAGGTGTTTACTCTTGTGATTTTTCAGTTTTTTTCGATTTTTTCAAAAACGGCTCTAACGATTTTTTTAAACTTTATATTTTTATTACATTTTTAATGTGTATTGATGTGAGATAGGTAATTTTCCAGTTGAATACTTCTAAAATGGGTTTCTTTGGTTTTTTTTCAATTTTTTTTATTAACTTCTATTTTAAAAAGAAGACCGGGTATATTATTACATTTTTGAATTCAGCTTAAAATTCTAGAGAAAATTTGTCTCTTGAACTAACACTATATTTTGTACTGTTTTTGTAAAATTTGTAATTTTTGAAAAATTTTGACAATTGCTTAAAAATTTAAAATCAAATTTTTGGCTAATTATAAGATTACTGTAAAAGGAAGTTGTGTGCGTGTAACACACCAGATTTTTTTCTCTTAAATACATAGAATTATTTTTAAAAATAGCAAGGAACTCGAGAACTCTTTGGGGTGCAACGGAAACTCTTGAAAAAATAATATTTTTTGAAGTTGTGGTGCTAACTTCACAGAGGTCCGGACGAGTTCTATCGATAACTCTAATAACATTTTTTGATAAGGCTAGAAGTAAAAAAGTTTCGCGTATTTTTGTGTTAGCACTTTTACAAAACGACCAAGAACTGTAAGTAATTTTTTTAACTAAACTATCAACACTTAAATAAATTGCTTTCAGGACATTGGTTTAGCAAACACAAAAAAAGGTAACTTTTTCTACTTCAAGTCTTATCAAAAAATGTTATTGGAGTTATCGATCGAACTCGTCTAGGTGCTACTAGAACAGGGTACGGACGTTTCGCCTCCGCTGTTTCGCCCCCGCCGTTTCGCCCCCAGCCGTTTCGCCCCCTAACCGTTTCGCACCCGAAGTTTTACCTCTAGCTTTAACCAGCTTCAGGTGTTTCCAGTTGCACCACGAGATAGTAGATGCATATAAAGAAAAAGAAATCTTTTAACATCAATAGGAATTTGTATTGACCTATTATAAAACCATTACCTGAAATTTTGCTAATCACTTCATATTTCATAACTAGGAAATAGTACAACTGATTGCTGGAAATCAAGGAAATCCAAGAAATAAAAAGTATGTCCCAATATCAGCTCGTGTGAAAAGAATCGTTGAAGATTTTGAAAATCGTCAAGTTATTGATTACTTGCGTGGGATTGCGTGCAACTTTAAATTTTGAATTTATTCCGGTTGCACGTCGGGATATAAATGTTAAAAGATTTATTTTTCACACAAATACCAAAAAAAAATTAAAAAAATAAATAAAAACAGTTGCAGAATCCCTACTAGCTAGGTACCTCTTCGTGGTGTAACTAGAAACAGATGAAGCTGGCTAAAGCTAGAGGTAAAACTTCGGGGGCGAAACGTTTCGGGGGCAAAACGGTTAGGGGGCGAAACGGCTGGGGGCGAAACGGCGGGGACGAAACTGTCAGGGGCGAAACGCCGGGGGCGAAACGCCGGGGGCGAAACGCCGGGGGCGAAACGCCGGGGGCGAAACGCCGGGGGCGAAACGCCGGGGGCGAAACGCCGGGGGCGAAACGCCGGGGGCGAAACGTCCGTAAACCTACTAGAACTCCTATTAGAACTACGGGAACTTTTAAAAAATTGCTTTCAGGACTTCGTCGTTTTGTAAAAATACTAACACAAAAATGGGCGTAACTTCTTTACTTCGGGTCCTATAAAAAATGCTATGAGAGTAATCGATAGAACTCGTCCAGGTGCTACTAGAACTCCCATTAGAACTACCGGAACTGTAAAAAATTACTTCCAGGTCTTGGTCGTTCTGTAAAAGTGCTAACATACAAATAAGCGTAACTTTTTTACTTCGAGTCTTATCAAAAAATGTTATTAGAGTTATCGATAGAACTCACCGGGGTGCTACTAGAACTCCCATTAGAACTACCGGAACTGTAAAAAAATACTTTCAGGTCTTCGTCGTTTTGTAAAAATACTAACACAAAAATGAGCGTAACTTCTTTACTTCGGGTCCTATCAAAAAATGTTATTAGAGTTATTGATATAACTTGCCGGGGTGCTACTAGAACTTCTATTAGAACTGCCGGTACTTAAAAAAATTAAAAAGATATTTTTTTCCGGTTTCTACAAATTTTTTTTGTAAAAATCTTTTTTTTGTTAGAGTTGTAGTAGCACCCCCGCGAGTTCTATCGAAAAGTGTAATGACATTTTTCAATAAGTATGACTGAAAAAGAGTTATAGTGGTATTTGTCCGAGGAAAATGTGAAGTTGGCACCCCAAATTTTCGATCCACATTTTTTTCTCTTAAATACATGGAACTATTTTTAAAAATAGCAAGGAACTCTAGAACTCTTTGGGGTGCAACGGGAACTCTTGCAAAAAATTACATTTTTTGAAGTTGTGGTGCTAACTTCACAGACGTGTGCCTAATGAAATCTTTTAAACACGTTACTACTAACGACGTAAACTAATGAAAACATGTTATTAAATAGTCGTTTTACAAACTTAAAACTGCCAACTAAAAGGCAATTTTATGCACTGTCGTAGATAATAGTATATTATGTATCAAGTTTTATAAACGTCATTTTAGTCACGAATTTTATTAATCACGAGCGAAGCTCAGCGGAGCGAGTGTTTAATAAAAGAGTGACTAATAAGTTTATAAAACGAGTTGCATACTATACTTTTTCTACGACCACAAATTTAGACAATATAACATTATTTCATTAGGATTTTGAAAATTATGTTAGGTTAAATTATGCTTGACAAACGTCAAAGTTGACTTTTCAAAATTGAAAACTAACTTGATTTTAGTTTTGGCTGTGGCTAATAAAGCAAATACTGTTTGAACCTAACTTCACCCCATGACTAAAACGTCGTTGCCAACTTCAGCTCGTGACTAAGAGGCTCTTTAGTCATAGCTTATGAAGGCATGACTAAAAGGTCACTTAGCGACGTGTATGTTAGTATGTTAAATGCCGTTTTAGTTACAGGAGTAGAAAAAGGTATGTTAACAGATTGCTTTTATTTTATACCTATTTAATAATTGTAAATATGCAAATGTAATCTAATTATGCAAAAGTTAGCTGTGAAGTGACCTTAAAAGCAATTCTAAATATGCTCAAATTAATATTGAATTACAACTTGTTTAAAAATAGTTAAGATTGATCACATAGGGCATGTCGGTAATTATGAGAAAATTTGCACATGAATCACATAACGAATGTGTATTGTGAATAAGGCAAGATTAGAAGCGTGAACTGAAAAAGAATCATTAACATTGTTGAAGGGCACAACAAATTGTGACATTTCACAACATTATATGGAATCTAGTATCGCAGTTTATGGCCAAGCGAGCTCAGCGAGGGAGGCACATAAATAAGGCGAGTCTAAAAGTCCGCTTTCGTACGAGTTACATGCATAATTTTTGTTCTACTGCTTTGGAAGCAGTTTTTTTCTAATTATAAAATGACAGTTTAATCCAGAAGGTCGGGAAAAGTCGAGGAGGTCATGATCATACCGCAAAGTGGGAGTGTCTATTTTGATTTCGGCCAATGGAAATGGTTGTTAGTTTTTGTGGTTATTACTGCCGAAAAGTAAAAGGTACTAGTATAAAAAAGTGGGAGTTTTCGGCCTCTAAACACTGCCGAAATTGATAGCTTTTCGATGCAGTAAAACAAAAAATAAATTAGATGTTAGTTACTAAATGATAAACATTAATAAGAAATAACAAGCCTTAAAATAAGAACTCGAACGAGTATAAAAATAATTGTTGAAAACTGTTTTTTTTTGTATAAACGAAATAATAGACCAGTAATTAATATAAATGGAGTTATAATTAAGAGAGTAATGTCGAAAGACATAAAGTAACGCACGAACTATATATAATTAAGTAGTTTGTAATCGAATGTAACAGGGGGCCATTGGTTGGGTTCGTCTGTGAAGTCATCAAGCGACAACAGCTGTACCGGATGTGAACTTCGCTGCAATACTTGGTTTCTATCTGTGGGTTTCGTTGGGGTTTGATTTCCATGTATTATTTCAAAGTCATCAGAGAGTATTTTCAGCTTTTCTGAAGCTAGCGTCGTGGTAATTTCAACAGAGATGCAAAACGTGCCAATTTAATTTTTCACTGCACGTGATCGTGGGTCGCTATTAACCTTAAGGTAGGCACTTTCCCATTTGAGGTGATGGTGTTAATTATGCGATTTGCGTTTAAGCTCGTTATGAACCGCTAGGCCCGCTTTGCTACATTCGCTATCGCCGGCATGCCGAATTTGGCCTGGAACATTTTATTTGTCCCATGGGCCGCTCCCGTTCGTCATGGTCGAAAAATGTCTTGCAGATTGCCAAAGGCTTTCTTGATTTTGAGGGGATGCAACCACTAGAGTTCCTTCACGCCTTTTTGGTTTTCTACCCTACGATGCATCCCGGTGGAGCTGGCTCAGGAAATCGTGACAGCCATGGCTGCACTTGAGCATTAGCCCTTTCTTACAACATACTTTTATTTAATTATAAATCGTGGGCAAGAATGGTACAAAAGGAGGTTTCGTTAGTGCTTACGGCGGACAACGAAAATCGCAATATGGTTTGACGCGGCACGAATAGGTTTATCTTCGTTGCTTTTTTTATCGAAATCTTCTTGACAAACGCGCATTGCGCTTCAAGTTAGCAATTAGCTTTTTGGCTGCTGTGCTTCACCCTATATTGTTTCTTCAGCTGAGCGTGCTATTTGGAAAGCGTAATTTCATATTGAATCATTATTTTAATCAGCCATTCACCATTAACTTTGGACTTAGTAATCTCCTTGTTTGGAACTGCCACGCAGATTTTAAATATCAACATGTACTTACCTAGGTCGTTTGGTATTTAATGACCCAGTTTCACATTTGTTACATTTCAAAAGCGTAATTAACATGAGAATCTATTTTGCGTATAATTCATGGCCGTGTAAAAACACCTTTATTAGAACACGGTCGTTGTGTAAACGCAGTGTTAGCGATTTGGTTGTAATCTGTTTTACCGGCAGATGGAGCAGCTGTTTGATAATAGGGTTTTTATTTGAGGTTGTTTTTACCTGAAAACAATGTAGCGTCTTTTCGGCAGGAATATGTGATTTGTGCTCCGAGTTTTAAGCTTCAGATATCGTTGAATATTATTTGTGGAAACTTCGCTGGTATGCTGGTTTGAACATGGGCACTTTTTGGGAGGAAGGAGTAATTATTACAGGATTTCTTGTCGTTGTCATTGTAAATACAGGGCGAGTGCAATTTCTTTAATTTCAAATTGTGATAACGTAATTGCAATGATCTTACTTTTGTCCGGGATTTTTAGCGTCACCTGCGGGGTGAAAGACGTCACCTACGGGGTGAAAGACGTCACCTACGAAATGCAAACCATCAATTCCGGTTGCTACAGAATTCCACTTTTGGGCCCCATCACCTGAGGGCTTCGTTAGTGACGTTTGCTAACGTCGACTTTTTGCAGCCGCAACGTTGAACCTTTTGGGGGCTATTTGTTTCACATCCTGCAACCGCAGCTTTGAACCCGTTTGGGGTCCATATGTCTCACCTCCTGTAATTGCGTATGGCTCTCAGTTAAGTAGTGCAATCTAATAATTTGTGTTAATGGATTTGTACCGCAAGCTTGGTAAAATAAACTGTAGCTGTATTTTAATAGGTAATTGTACATTTTACTGGTTAAATATTAGTATGTGTATTTGCATCGTGCTAATCACTGTTATGATAGCATGAATTTGGGGTGCCCCTTTCGAATAAGTAACGCATAATCAATGTTTATATTATTCAGTGTCTGATTTCGTTACTGCTACCTTTTGTATTTCAGATATTGTGTTATTGACTGCTGCGATTAATCTGAGTTTATAAGTTCTTGACCTATCTGAATATATTTATTTTGTTGTAATTGAAAAACGTGTTGGCGCTCAAATTATTTGGTAATTAGATCATTCAAAGAACTGCACACCGTCTACACTGTGTTTAGCTGGCGGGCCCTCAAATATACTCTTGTAGCGTTGCAATATTTGAAAATAGTTAGGGAAATTATAGTGTAAACAAAGTATATTATTTAACGCCAGGGTCTTTTAAATTGGCGAGAATGGAATATGGCTTATACGTCTGGGAGGCTATTTACTTTTTTTTTAATATTCAACTGTATCCTAACGGTTTAACATTTAAAGCCTCGCTATTATCCCCTACTACTGGTATATTATATTTTATTTGACCCTACCGATACCAGCTCGTTTTTTTTAGTGTAAGCTAGAAGCCATACATGGGTATTATTTAAACTGTGAGTTAGGTTAGTTTTGTGTTGTCGTGATTAACGACTGGCGTCCTTTTGCAATTTGCTTTATTTTCATTAGTTATTAACTTTAGAAACCAGGGGCTGATCCTTATCAATCACAACAAATCAGCAATAATTTTGAGCTAGTCCGGGTTGCGAGCACCTTTTATTGAAATGCTGTACAACCTTTGTTTTGCTTATTTTTCCCTCTAAATGTTTTCGGTTTTTTATTGATTACAGTAGACTTTTTATTTAATTTGAATACCATGTTTGTCGACTATTTTAGTTGTAAGTATTTCTATTAATAGTTTGTGTTGAACTTTGTCCTAACGAACCAGGAATATGAATACATTCTAATTTGTAACCAGGCTTCGTTGCAACAGACCATGAATTCCAAAGAGTGCATCTGTAGTTCCTATTCTATTTATGGATCCAAAATGTCTGTTGCAAATAGCGCTCACTACATTTTTGTATATTCGCATATGTATAATTTTCAATAAAAGTTTCCAATTAGGTTTTGTTGGTAATACTACGAATGTCAATTTCAGCCATTCTTGAGTTATTTCGCCAGTTATGGTACATCTACCAAAGATTGTAAATGTTTTTTTTTTTCAATTAACTTAATCATTTCAGTAAAGACATAATCTGGATTAACCGTTTTGCAAGTTTTTATGTTCTTGGTTGCCTTCTGCTTCGATGTATCACAATTTGCTGGAAATGCTTCTATTTCTTTACATGTATTTGCCATATATTACTCTTTTACTTCTTGTCTCTTGTCTCTAATCAGTCTATGTGTTTTTCTATATGTTTGTTTTTGATTTTTCGATGTTTTGTCAATAATTCGAGTATTTTCGGAGCCCTATAAGCTGGCTTCGTTTTTATTTCTTTGATGCTTAATTTATCATTTGCTACTTGCATTATTGCTTTCTTAATTTTACCACTTCATGATTATAGCATCTTCGTGGTCTCGTCTATTTCTTCATATATTTCTTGTAAAATTTTCTGCATATTTTGTTTTATTTCAGCTTGAAATCGTCAGTTACTTTTCGATGTTTTGTCAATAATTCGAGTATTTTCGGAGCCCTATAAGCTGGCTTCGTTTTTATTTCTTTGATGCTTAATTTATCATTTGCTACTTGCATTATTGCTTTCTTAATTTTACCACTTCATGATTATAGTATCTTCGTGGTCTCGTCTATTTCTTCATATATTTCTTGTAAAATTTTCTGCATATTTTGTTTTATTTCAGCTTGAAATCGTCAGTTACTAGTTTTCGATTTAATGTTTATTTATTCCTTTTCCATTTTACTCTTTTTTGGTCTTTTTCTAAATATTGCTTTACGTCCGTCAGACTAAATATATTATTTGGACGAAATCTCCTCACTTGGTTTCGCGATACCCTTAACGTTTAGTGAAGCAAGTTTTGTTTTAAACTATTACTAAAGTTTCTGCTGGCTGGTTTTAATTATTTTTTTAATTTATTTGAAAGTTGAGGCATTCAAGGTAATAGTTGTTCTTACTGCAATCGCTTTTTCCTCTTTTACATCAAGTTCAATCGTTACAATTTTCTCTTTTACTTCGTCCCTCGTTTAATTGTCTGTTCTAGTTGGCGGTGGACTGCTATGGATACTCATGTTTGAGCTCTCATTCTCGTTTACTGCGCTATAAAAATGAATATATTGGTCAGTTCTTCCTTCCTTCTTAGTTTCTGTTTACATTATAGCACATAGTTCCCGGAAAATATTTTTGTTTTATATTCAGACTTTGAATATTCCATATTGCCACAAACATTGTTCTTTTTTATTGCCATTTTCGTCTCGGTTGAGATCCGTTCTGAACCCTACTTTCAGATCCACGAAGACATGCTCTGCATTTCATATGGTCGCTGGGTAATGCATGGCATTTAGAAGGCAAGCGTTATGTAGAAAATAGAAGACAGTGAGGGACGGGTTTCCGACACGCTGAAATATTTCGAACCTTTTCGGCAAGGAATACAAATAAAAATGATGGTCCTCTGGAGGTTTGGCCATGAGGCCAGTATCTTAATATACAAAAATGTAAACTTAATGTAATAACTTTTACATTGATATAATTTTAAATATCAGTGTTTGAGTATTACAGTGTTGTTAAAATTCCAAAACGATTATTGTTATTGTATTGTAACACCTCATTTTAGTGCACTTATTGCCTTGTATCCAAGTAAAACAGTTAATTATTTAATTAATAAAAGCGCAGTAAATAAAACGCATATGTCTACACTAAGCCAGATCGCTGTGTTTATTATTTCAACTTGGCAGGAGGTACTAACAGACGAAGAAGGAAAAGGCATACAAATTATTTTTGACTTCATAGAAAGTTCGCCAAGCTTATAAATATTGAAACCAATGAATCTCTTCATAAAACAGGAAGTTCCTGTTAATTCAAAGCTGCGATAGAAATTGTTCGCCAGGCTGGTTTCATAAAAACAGGAAATAGGTGAAAAATTACTACTGTATAAAACAAGTCTGGATAGCGGTACCTCCCTGTGGTTGTCTTAATAAAAGATGTTCGGCTTCACATATTATGTATATTTTTTAGAATTATTTTGTCGACGCACAAATACCATGGGGTTCAATAAACTGTAACATACTATACCGGGTGTCCACTTTCAAACTGGAACATAGGGATTTAACATTGTTTTAGCAGTTTTATGGATTCCTGCTTTCCAATTCAAGCTACAGAAAATA
Organism: Agriotes lineatus; assembly: GCA_940337035.1. NCBI lineage: Eukaryota > Metazoa > Arthropoda > Insecta > Coleoptera > Elateridae > Agriotes > Agriotes lineatus. Next base: position 32,693 of record CALNHX010010086.1, read on the forward strand.
TTTTGGTATCAATGGAAAGAGAAAATTATTGCGCATCTAATGATATCAACAATTAAATTATTTTTGTCAATCTTTATTGAAAAATATCTCTCCCTCTACGCAAACTAACCCCACTGTAATATGTTTTAACGATAAAAACTCTCTCTTCGTTCAAGTAATAGTTCATTTATAAAGTAAAAACTACGAACTAACTCTGAATGCCATCAAATAACAAATTACTTTAAGTATAGCTCTCAACTTTTTTCAAGTCCAGGCAATTCATATTTAAACATGAAAACTTTTGATTAGTATTTTTCAATGAAAACTGACAAAAATAGTTTAATTTTTGATACCATTAAATGCGCAATAATTTTCTCTTTTCATTGACACCAAAACATTTTCTATAGGTTGAATTGGCAAGCAAGAATCCATAAAACTGTTAAATACAATGTTAAATCCCTATGTTCCAGTTTGAAAGTGGACACCCGGTATATACTCGCATACGTGGAATTAGAGTATACGACGCCCGTCTTCTGAGATTTTATTTCACGTCTAATATGCATTTACTATTTCATTTAGAAGCTTGCTAGTGTTCTGTGTGGCTTTTCACTTTTTTGCCAGGTTTGTATACTCAATTGACTTACTGCTTCTAATTTTTCTTACATTTTATTTTTACAAGCTCGCGCTTTTAATTTCACTGCTTACTCTAATATAGATCTTACAAAATAATAGCTATTAACATATCTAGGAATGTTATGAGTATCATAACTGCCGCAGATGTTGTATTGAAATCCGAGCTGCAGAGCGAGGATTTTAAAACATCTGAGGCTGTTATGATTCATAACATCCGTGATTTGTTTAATAGTTTATCGGTTGCTGTATGGTTATGGTTGCCATGTACGGTAATGGACTATTACCGTACAGATCAGTTATGATTTAGTTACCAGCCTACTTTTGTATATGTAAACAAGGGATTAATATTCTGCAACCGATAAACAAAAATATAACAAAAGTGATTGTGCTCCATATACTTTAGAAGTATCATCACAGAGGGCAGAAGAAGTACCAAGAAAATACAGTGGCTATATACAAGACAGTGTGGCCATAGGGATGTCTTCGCCGCTATTGGTCGACGCGAATATCCGCCATTAACAGGCAAAATATTTAGTTTCTTTCAAGTTGTTCTCAAAGAGGTTGGTAGAACCTGTTCATTTGGTTATGGAAGAAAATAAAACCTTTCAAATCTGACAATTGTAAATTGTCAGTGTCAAATAATTCATTAGCGTCGCAAGCGGGTCAAATTTTATCATCTATTGCCCTGAAAAACTAATATTCTGCACAGTATTTAAATGTGACAATTTATAATTATGCTATTGTTGTAATATCACAAGATACGTTCGACTTGGAATATATGATAAAGAGATTACATCGGTGCTACGATAAATGGGGCCTTAGCATAAGTTTAGAGGAAACGGAGTATTTAGTAGTCAACTTGAAAGCACAATATGAAGTCTTAATAAATGAAGATGTAGCAGTAAGACAAGTAGAAAGGTTTAAATACCTCGGTGCTACAATACAATCGATGAAAAAGGTTTGGGAACAGAAGAGATCAGAACTCGAATAGTACAAAGTACTTAAAATCAATTTGATGGGACAATACTATCTCTAACAAAAACAAAAAAAGAATAGGTAAAGTAATGGTAGAGTCGGTGCTATGTTATGGCAGTGAGGTATGGACTGTAACAGCGGAAATGAAACGAAGACTAAACACAGTTCAAATGGACGAAAAAGCGGAAAGGTATCGAGACGAGATAGAGTGACGAATGAGGAAATAAGGCGCAGAATGGAATGGAGGCACCAGAATCAGTTGTGGACAGAATAGGAGAATGGAGGAGACGACGTGGCTTATGAAAATCTTTAAATGGTCGCCGCCGGTTAAGAAAAAAAAGGTAGACCACGCAAACCGTGGAATGAGAGTATTCGGAGAGCCATGGAGGAACCTGGAAGAAGACCAAGCACAGAACAGGGAGGTTTGGAGACAGGGAACAGGAAGAGGGCATTTAGCTGTATTGTAAACTAGCATAACTGAAACCGGTTGTAAACTTCATGTAACACCTTAAAAGCACTACGAACGAACGCCAATGAGAAATGTCAATGTCCAAAAATAACACTGCACGTGTAACTAACATCAACTAGTTAAAATAACTAGCGCCAAAATAATGACCACTCAAAAACGTTCGATTATTTCTAAAGGCACTGTATATCTCTACGCTCAAATTTGCCTGTTAATGGCGGCCAACAATCGTATGGCCACACTGTCTTGTATATAGTCACTGTACAAGAAAATAAACAACAGAATAAACTAAGCAAGACGAACCTTTATAGTAAAAGACAACTATCGACTATCGCTCTAAACGCGAAAATAATTTATTCAAACGTATATACTGCAATTGTTCTGTGCTCTCAAGAATTCTGCTTGCCAATTGAACTAGAATGCTTTAAAAGTCAAACCGAGGCACAGAATTAATTATTTTAATTAGTGCAAGCTTAGCTTACTTTTATTGAGAGAAATGCACTGATGGGTGCAGTTGAGTTTCACAAATTGAGGCAAAGGTAACATGAAAAGCTAGTTCAAAGGGTTACGTTGTTGGGCTCAGATTTGACGAGGTTTTGGAAGTGCGAATGCAGTTGGATTGTATCTGACGATTGTAGCGTTAACGTTTGCAGTATTATGTTTGTTATTGTATGAAATGGTTTGCACAAGTACAAAGTTATGAGCAGTATAGTGGTCAGAAAGTTAGGACCAGAATGGCAAAGTAACTGAAGGGTATAGCAATGCAGGCCAAATATTGAAAACGTTGCAAGAAGCAACCGACAAGAAATGTTGCAAAAGAGCAACTTACAAATAGCATTGAAATAGAACGAAGGACGTTATAAGTGCATAATAAACTACAGAACATAACAGTGCGGTTAAAAACACAGTGAAAGAGCAGAGTATTAAGTGTAGTGCATCATAACCTAAGAAAAAACATTTATTTAGCCTGTAAGAATTAAAGATGTTATCAAAACCTTATTCTATAAGTTAATTTTAAATATCAAACCTTATTTCTTTTTAAACAATCGTGGTGATATGTTGCTAAGATACCAGACCTTCTTTTGTTTAACAATCACAGAAGAGAGCTTTGAAATTGTCCAAGCTGTTAACATTGTTCTACGTTAGCTCCCAGAAAAGTTTGATTTTCTTAATAAAAACACATTCATTTAGTGCAAATGTTGGTTTTATTTAACCACAAAAGTGTTGAGCACAATTGGAAGTAGTTTTTCAGTCTTTAAATGGTGTAATTGGTGCTTATTCGTCGTCAACAAAATCCAGGCAGATGCGGTCCAGGTACGGGTTGCGTTCGAGAGTCGATACCATCTGCAGTAGCTAGTTGGAGCTAAGATTGGTACCTTCAACACCTAGAGGAGGCTTCTACGCAGAACTTCGTGCAGAAATTAGAGTCGCCAGGCCATCAGCAGCCAAGAAAACGCGTTGGCGTCCCCTGAGAGATGCGATCAGCATTGGATCTGCAAACCAGATATTTTGCACTATTTTCATTGATCAGAGCTCTTTTATTTCGCTGGGGCCTGCAAGATTCACTACGTATTGCCGCAGTTTCCGTTTATCCAGTGCACCCCAAAATCCAGAAATCGACGAGGCGTCATTAGAAATTGTAGGAATTCAAAGGAAAATTGTCCATTCGTTTGCAAGGTAAAACAATTGATGTTGGCCTCACTTGTACGTCACGCTAGAACAAAAGCCGTTAGTACTGTTGCTATGCAAGCATAATTATTGCTTACTTGAGGAATTTTTCTGATTTTGGCATTGATTTAAATTAATTACAATTTTTGAGGTTAGAAACTTCAGATTTAGTTTTGGTGCGTTCGCAAATAGAATCCGAGTTAAATTGGAGCTACTAAAAATTCGTTTGCACTATCTAGTATTTCTAATTTTACGAAAACCCTGAGACAGACTATTTATGTTCACCGGAGCAGCCGAATATTATTGCATTTAGTCAAAATAAAATAAAGGCACAAAATCGTTCACTTTTGCATTAAAATATTTGTACTTTTCAATAAGCGTAGGATCGTGCACAGGCAGCACTATTCCTATTCACAACGTAAAATTTACTCTCTCTATTTCATAGTAATACGTATGTTGATTGGCTTTATATGGATGTCAGACGTGGACCACTGGCAAAACAAACAGAAGAAAAAATAGCATCCGTCCAAATATGGTATCTCTGACAGGCTTTAAAAGCCAGTTGGATACAAAGAACATCTAATAAAGAAGTATTAGAATAAGCAATTGGGAAGAAGAACAACATGGAAACACGCAGTTAAAAGAAGAGACAAAATAATAGGACGTATTTTGAGAAGGGAAAAGTCACTCAAGGCAATCATCGAATGCAAAGCAAATAGAAAATATTAAACAAAGACCTCACATTTAATATATTAAAGAAATAGACAGAAGAAAAAAAGAATCATTTGAAGCATGGCATCATAGCCGCCGGGTTCTAAACATCGATTGGTTACAAAGAAGATGTAATGAAGAGGTACTAGAACATACAACGAGAAAGAAGGATAGTATGGAAACATATGTTAAGAAGAAAAACAGCAGAATCGGATATATTTTAAGAAGGTAAAGGTTACTCAAAGCAATCATCGAATGCAGACTAACTGGAAAGTACTAAACGAAGACCTCGTCTTTAATACATTGAAAAATAGAATCATTTGAATTGTAGCATATTAGACGGTCTGTAAACATCAGTTGGCTACAAAGAAAATGTAATGAATAAGTTTTAGAACATGAAATGAGAGAGAAGAAAAATATGAACAAAGTAATAAGATATATTTTCAGAAGATGAATCTTACTCAAAGCAATCATCGAAGGCAAAGAAAATAGAAAATATTAAGCGACGACTTCACCTTTAGTACATCAAATAAATAAACAAAAGAAAACTGGAGTCCTTAGAAACATAGTATTTTAACCTGGTGCTAAACATCAAGTAGATAGGTACATAGAAAGCCTAATGCAAGAGTACTAGAACAAGCGATGAGAGAGGAGAAGAATATGAAAACAGAGTAAAAAAAGAGGCGAAATATTAGGACATATTTTGAGAAGATAGAAGAAAAAGTAAACCTTTGCAATATGGTACCTAAATGACAGTTGGATACAAATAAGATGTAAGGCGGAAGTACTTGAATATGCAATAAGAGAGAAAAAAACAATAATAAAATATATTTTCAAAAGATGAATGTTACTCAAGACAATCATCGAAGGCAAAGTAGGTGGAAAATACTAAACGAAGACCTCGCATTTAATACACCAAACAAATAAACATGAGAAAAATAGAATCCATCAAAGCACGGTGCCTTAACCGTGCTCTAAACATCAAAGATATACATAGAAGATGTAATGCAAAAATGGGAAAGAAAAAAAACATACATAGAGTAAAAAGAAGAGTTAAAATAATAGGACATATTTTAAAAAGATATACGTTACTTAATACAATCATCGAATGCAAAGTAAATGAAAATACTAAACGAAGACCTCGTCTTTAATACGAATACATTAAACCAAATAATAGATAGAAGATGTAATGAAAAAGTATTACAACATGCAATGAGGGAGAAGATGAATATGGTAACACGTAATAAAATGAAGAGATAAAATAATAGGGCATATTTTGGGAAAATAAATCTTACTCAAGGCAATTAACAAAGGTAAAGTAAATGGAAAATGCTCAAGGAGAATCTCACCTTTCATAATCAGACAAGTAGACTGCAGAAAATGTCAATCCTTCCAAACACGGTATCTCAGTAAATGAATTTACTAACAAAGATCTCGCTTTTAATACATCACACAAATAAAGAGGAGAAAAATTGAATTCTTTCGAAACATGTTATTTTAGCCGGGCTCTAAACATCAGTTGGATACAAAGAAGATGTAAGGAAGAAGTACTAGCACATGTAATGTGGAAAAAAAAGAATATGGAAACACAGAGGAAAAAACAAAATAATATGATATATTTTGAGAAGGAATGTTACTCGAGGCACTCTTCCAAGGCAAACTAAATGTACTAAACAAATACCTCGTCTTTAGTACATCAAAGAGATGGGCAGGAGTAAAATAAAATCTTTTTAAACATGGTGTCTTAGCTGGGATCTAAACGTCAGTTAGATACAAAGAAGATCTAATGTAGGAGTAATAGAACAAATGATGGATGAGAAGAAGAATACGAAAGCACAGTGTAAAATGAAGAGACAAAATAATAGGACATATTTTGAGAAGAGAAAAGTCACTCAGAGAAATCATCGAATACAAAGTACCAAACGAAGATCTCGCCTCTAATACAGTAAACAAATACGCAAAAGATAAAAGAATCATTTGAAACATGGCATTTTAGCCGGGCTATAAACATTAGTTGGGTACAAAGAAAATGTAATGAAGCAGTACTAGAACATGCAATAAAGGAGAAGAAGAATATAGAAACACATAGTACACAGAAAATACAAAATAACGAAATGCATGTTGAGAAGATTAATGTTACTCAAGGCAGTCATCGGCGGCAAAGTAAATAAAAAATACTAATTAAACACGTCTTCTTTAACACATCAAACAAATCGACAGGAGAAAAATGGAATCCTTCAAAACATAGTGTCTTAGCTGGGCTCTAAGACCTGTTTTGATACTATAAATGTTACTCAAGGCAATCATCGAAGTAGATGGAAAATACTAAACGAAGACCTCACCTTTAATACATCAAACAAATAGACTGAAGAAATATGGTATCTTAGCCGGGTTCTAAGCATCAGTTAGATACATAGAAGAAGGAAGTACTAGGAGATACAATGGGTGGGAAGCAGAATATGGGAACACGTATAGAGAAAGGACAAAATAATAGGTCATATTTTGAGAAGAGAGAGATTACTCAAGAGGTTCATCGAAGGCAAAGTAGATGGAAAATACTAAAGAACACCTCGCCTTTGTACATCAAACATATATAGACAGAAGTAAAATAGTTTTTTTTCAAAACATGGTGTCTTATCTCAACCGTCATCTAAAGATCAATTGGACACAAAGAATATCTAACAAAAAAAGTACTAGAATAAGCAATGGGAGAGAAGCAAAATATTGAAACACACAGTAAAGAGAAAAGACATAATAACAGATCATAGAAAAGAAAGATCACTCAATAGCCTCATCGACGGAAAAGTAGATGGAAATTTCTAAAGGAACACCTCGCCTTTAATATATCCGACAAATAGACGGAAGAAAAATAGAATCATTTGAAGCATGGTATCCTAGCTTTGAGTTGAAACATCAGTTGGATACAAAGGTGATGTAATGAAGAAGTGCTAGAACATTTAATGAAACACATAGTAAAAAGTAAAGGTAATCATCGAAAGTAAAGCACATGAAAAACCTTAAAGAAAAACTTAGCTTTCAATACAACAAATAATTGAAGATATAGAAAGTAGAAACTTTAAACATATGAAAAGAATAACTTTCAACAAACTGGAATGGATTACTGCTTCAACAAGTTCGGGGAGTGAAGAATAAGAAGGAGATTATTTTTATAATATCTAGTGTTTGTGGTTGTTTTTTGCCAAATTTTAGCAGTATGGTCTGATAAAATTACTATTTGTTACCGTACAATATTGGTTTTACGACACTTCAAGGCTCGAAGGTGCCACTGACCATGTCACGTCCGGGGAATTTTACTGCTTGCTCTAAGTAACTCATTAACAGGCTAAAACCACGGCTGGAACGCTCAGTGAGATGTGCGGGGTTCTTTGAACTTCGAACACCTTTAGGGACAAGCGTGGCAACATACACAGAGTGTTGATAAATAAAGAGGGCGCCACGAGCTTTGAGTATGAACAGGGCCCCGTTTGGCAGAAACTCGAAGACCAAAGGGGGCTGAAAGGGGTGCTAGCTTTGGTACTCCCAGTAGTAGGCGGTTGGAGCCCTGGAACCTACCTTGTCGCTCACAGGTTTCGGTCAGGAACCGCTGTACACAAATCTTACACAGATCGCCACTTGAGCAATGACATACCAAAGCACAACAATTAACTATAACTATATCAAAACACAGTTAAAGGGAACACAAAATCAACATTTAACAATGGGTTCTATTGGTCTTTAAACGTCTGAAAGGGGTGAATCTACATTTATCTGTAGGTACAAACTTTAAATGTTAAATGGGGGTTAGTAAACTGCATTACACAGCTGATTTTTGAAGGCTTGCCAAGTAGCAAAGCGCGCTGACAACTTTACAATAAACATGGGTCCTTGCCTTGCAGACCCTCATTCCTGATCACGCAAACTTTTAAATCGAGCGAAATAATTCCTATTGGTATCAAGCGTCTGCAACTAAACTCGCGTCTACAGACCGGATCGATAACGGACACATGCGTTAAGCTTCCGCTGAAAAATTAGCCAAGCCTGCACAAATTCGCTTGTACAGCGTGCGTCAAAATTAGACTACAATACGAAAATTCTCGACTGTTCCTAACATATTATTATTACCTATATAATACAGTAATAATATGAATTCCCTTCAAATAAAATTCTAATTTTACTATTACTACGTTTGCAGCAAAATCACTGTCTCATTCCTTAATCGAACAACAAATTTCACTAGAAATTTTTTCAGGCAGTCGATGAGGACACAACGAAATTCAGTCTAGACACAACTATATACCCATATACTAAAGGTGACATTAAAAAATGCGTTACGTGCCTTGCTCTAATTCTATTTAAAAATTCCAGAATATTACACAAGCACTGAATTGGATTTTGTTCAAGATTACGGAAATATCACCACTACCGACAACAATATCCCGACTGTTTTTGAAGATCTTGTCACTACTGAAAGTAATTTAAGAAACAATTCCACAAGTACGTTCACCAATAACTTTAATAGTGTCTCTTACACACCTCATTTTTCAGGCGAAATATTTGAAGCTGCACTTCAAAATGTTCAAATATCTCCGGTATATAACGCGACTTTCAACAGGATCGTTCTAAACGTATCATGGGACAAACCGTTAGGTAAGACTAATAGAATACTGCAGAACATGCATTAATTGATTGCACGCAGATGAGACCATATTCTACGACTTCCAAATAACCCCCAATTCCACCAGTAAGGAATGTTCTAGTCGCCCAATCGAAGTTTTTAATAAGAATAAGGTAAGCTAGCGAATTAGTGTTTGCTATTACTTTACGAGGCACGTTTTAGACGTTAACTAATACTTTGCTACCGGAACCTCACGCTCCGGATCCCATAAAACCACTCTGCAGTTACAAAGTCAGCATAGTTAGGCATCGAGTTGGTGGTCCAAGATCAACAACAGATGTGGTTTATACAGTACCAGGTACACTCACACGCTAAAATAGTAACCCGGCAAAGATTGTCCTGTCGCGGCGCGGCGGTGCATACCGGCTGAAGAGCTGTTGGTGTGATGTTTTAAATATAAATAATATGAATCCACGTTTTACTAAGTCTAAAACCATTTTCCTGTTTATGATGTTGGCATGTTTACGTATATGTCTGAAAAAAATCTTTAGATGTAATGATAAGTAGACCATAAAGCTGAAACATCATTTTAGCCAGCGACTGTGCACAGAAAATGTAAGTTATAAAGGGTGCAGGGTTTTAAAGTTATTGTTTCAGAGTGTGTCGGCAAAGTATGTTCATGTCAATATCTCACTCCGCAAGTTAAGGACTTGAAGGTAGTCGAACTTGCTCCTGGTACTGGCATTGGAAAATTCAATATTTCCTGGTATATCGTTCAAAATAAGAAAGATAACACTGCAAGTAAGATAACAAGTATTGCGATAATGTAAGTTTTTTAGGCGTTTATCAATCCTACTGTTAAACTAACAAACAATTATATTGTAGATATAGAGAAGGTAGCTGGGGTTTCTTTAAACCCATAATCACAATTTCAAATGGCAGCCAGGAAGTGAACCATTTGACGTTTAATAAGTCTTTTATTCCTGGTAAACAGTATCAATTGCAGGCGAAGTTTTACAATGCATATAGATGTCAAGCGACGTCGTTGATCAACGGTAATTTCACTAAAATTAGTAAAAATAGCAAATGTATTTATTATAGCCTTCAATAACTCTTGTTACAGTAACTGCAGCTAAACTATATGAACAAAAGCCATTAACTGAGGATGCAGTAAGTAATTAACTTAATCGTGTTACACATATTAATTTCAGATTAATCGTTATAGCAACCCAAAATCGATTCGTGGGAAATAATACTTCTAATCGTTATAGTTTCCATAGTTATATTAATCGTAATATATATTGCCCGAAGAAACAGACTAGTGCTCAAAGAAATACTACTTAATCCTTCTTCCCTAAGGTTTTCAAGCCGAGGAAGAAACAGCCAAGACCCAAGAGGCACCTTTCACGCAACATCCTCTTCGTAAATATAGAATCAACATGCAACTACAACTAATTTAAACAAAATTCAATTTGTAGGACCAAAAGACGTCAAGAAGCAAATGTGATATACGTAGAAAAAGAAATTCTTGTAAGTATTGAACAAGTAATTCCATCGATTTCTAATTCCGACTGTTACTAGGATGGTACTGTTGACCAGTACGAGCTTCCTCGAGCAAAAATAGATATGATTCGAGAAATCGGAAAGGGCGAATTTGGAAAAGTATACCTTGCAGAGACTTTTAGCATTCGAG
>CALNHX010010087.1:0-43432 GCA_940337035.1 Agriotes lineatus
AATTGTACATCAAGTAAGATAAAAAACCATATCAGGACAACATTGGCATTGGCAAAGCGCAGTGGACATTACAAAACGTGGTTCTACCGCCAAAATATTAAATGTTACCAAAAGAGGGAAAGAAAGTAAAATATACAGATGGAACATAAGAACACTTTCTTACAGTAGAAAACCGTATTAGGTCTTAAAAATGAACGATAAAACATTGATATCAGGGATATACAACTGCACACTTTTTGAAATTGTTTATTAAAAATCAGTACTTACAACTAGACCTGAATATTTTTAAATAGAAAGCATGTTACTTATAAATTAAGGACTGGAAATCTATTTTAGAATGTGGTAGAAATATGACCGACTTCAGAAAGTGCTAAATAAATTAATTGGGATGCTTTGCACGTTAAAGTCTGCTTTTAAAATACCAAATAATCTTTATTTGACTTTGCAATAGTAGACATGTCATTCATAGTTACGACAGTTCTATAATTCTATTCGAATTAGCGCCCAAAGTGTACGCAACTAGGTATAGTGATATGCAACCCGGCCTACAAATAGTGGCTGCGATGGGAGCTACCTCTGGATATTCTTACATAATGTACATGCCGCAGCGTGTATCGATGAAGGAAACTGCCACTTCAACTGTCTAAATATTTATATAAGAGTGAAATAATGGGCCCGAAAGGTTCTTAAAATATCTGATAAAATCTTAATTTGTCAGCATACTGCTTCGTAATGTCTCACTGAATTTTAGAATGATGCCATTCTAGTCATCCCAATCAAAATAAATAATTTTTTTATCTGCAATTCAGTTTTTCCTGCAATAAGTATTTTTTGTGTTTATGTTTTAGTGTGTACATACATTTTGTTGAATGCACTTTTGTCGTTTTGCCATTTTTCAAAAATTAAGTAAGATTTTAATGAGATTTTTTAGAGTATGTTATCTTTAGCCAACTGAATAATCTCAAGGCCAGAAAACACCTAATTTTTTTAACTTTAGCTAAAAATTAATTTTTCAATTTTTTAAATATTTTTCAAAATTTCACATACCAAGACTTAATATTAAAATTCAATTTTTTATATATGAAGACTTGAAAGATTTATAATTGGAAAAAATAATATGAAATGTTAATTACTTCTTTAGATTTTTTATTATTTACGGAAAAGTAGTATGTTTGCATAATTTTTACGTTTTCTATGCAAGGCGCTTTTTTAGAGAAATATTTTTCAATTCTAATTAACATCTATTTAAATGGCTTCTAGAAACTCTAATCTAGCCCTGTTAGTGAATTACTGTTACATAAATCCTGTAAATGTGTTTTTACAGTTGTTAAATGAGGAGATTTTTTAGAACATGTAAATTGGATAGAGACAAATCTCCTCATTTAAACCACTGTAAAAGAACATTTACAGGATTTTTGTAACATTAACAGGGCTAGATTAAATTTTCTAGAAGCCATTTAAATAGATATTAATTAGAATTGAAAAATATCTCTCCTAAAAAGCGCCTTGCATAAAAAACGTAAAAATTATACAAACACACTACTTTTCGGTAAATAATAAAAAATCTAAAGAACACATTTTATATGATTTTTTCAATTATAAATCTTTAAAGTGTTTACATAAAAAAATTGAATTTTAATATTTAGTCTCGGTATGTGATATATTAAAAAATATTTAAAGAGTTGAAAAATTAATTTTTAGCTAAAGTTGAAAATAATTAGGGGTTTTCTGGCCTTGAGATTGTTCAGTTAGCTAAATATAACACACTCTACAAAAATCCCATTGAAATCTTACGTAATCTCTGAAAAATAGCACTTTTCGGATTTTAACAATTTCGAAAAACTAAATAAGTAAAAGTCACTCGGTATATATGGTAGGGGCTAAATAGGTTTTTAGACAAGCACAGATTATTGACGTTAAAAGTTTTATTGAAGAATCAAAAATAAAAAAAAATCCCGTATTATGCTGACTTTTTGGCGGACACTGTACAGTGTACAGTATACTTTTGATAATGTGTTTGTGTACTTTATACTTACAAACACTGTAGTGACGATTAAAGGACCCACTTTAATCAAATAAGAACAGAGATGTTTGCCCAGGCCGAAACTGTTTACCTGAAATAACTATTTGTCTGCGACATACGCACAGAGAAATGCTCTCCTAGACTCACTATGTAGTATATAATTTCTGAACAAACATTCTTAGAAATAAACAAACTGCCTTATACCACATGCTAGATTTGTGCAGCAATATCAAGCCGCTGCTTATATAACTACTATCAAGCTAGAACCATAAACATTCCATTAGTGAAACTAAGATAAATCTAGAACACAACGCCCACTGGTCACAAACTCCAACTCAGAATTTGGTCACAACGCTCAACTTGGTCACAACGCCCAACTTGTTCACAACGCCCACCGACGCTTATTATAAGATATCGACGCCACTGAAACCACCGTTTTGGTCATAACGCCCAACTTCGATTTTGGTCAGAACGCCCAACTTTAATTCTTGAGTTTCCCCTCACTTAGCAACCAGGATATTACGTGATTCGAAATTAGTGCTAACAAACCTCATTTTTGTGTCAAAAAACAAGTATTTTCAAAATCATTTAATAACAAACGGAGCCAATAATAATTCAAATCAATTATAATTTTCCATAGATATGTTATAACAAATACTTCCAATTAACATTTTTGTGTATTTTGAAAAATAAGGCTACTTTATTCTTCAATCATTTTCATATTTTCGAACCTCCCTCGTATCTGAAGTGGGATATTTAAATTTTTGCAAGTGCAAATTAAATTTGAAAAGCTGCAGAGGTTTTAATGGAGAATAAAATGTTCTAATGAATGGATATTGAAACAATTTTCCGTATGTGTCCAAATGTATGAAGGACACTGTATAATATTAGAAGCAACAATCAAACGTTTTTAATTCTGTCAGTCAAACGGTGGTATTGCGTATTGAAACAACGTAAAAGCTTTGTTTAATCACGTATATTCTAAATGGCAGCAGCCTTCAACTAGAAAACGACAAAATATTAAAAATTGTGAATTGTTGCTGTAAAGTAGTGAAAATGAATAAATCGATCCCATACGATATGTCACTGAAATGGGAAAAATCCCCTTTCTCATAATGCCACAGCTAACTATGAGTTCCGTATGAAAAATACAACTTTATGTTATAATTCGAATTTAGAAACTTATTTGGAAAACGCACTACGCCACTGAATTATTATCAAAAATAAATAATATTAATACTACTTACGGGAACTTGAAAATCTGCCTACATATTACCTCACCTTAAAAGTTTAGTTTATTATTATGTTTTCGACTTCAATAATGACACGGTCCAATCCCGGAAGTCGTTTTTTACTTAATGACAGTTACCGTGAAAGCCTCCGAAATCATCTCTATTATTATTCTTTTTAGATACACATTTTTCTTACTTTCTGTGCCGCCTGGGCGATATGAACAAAATCAAAGTTGGGTGTTGTGAACCAAGTTCGGCGTTGTGGCCAAAATCGAAGATGGGCCTTATGACCAAGTTCGGCGTTGTAACCAAATTCAAAATTGGGCGTTGTGGCCAAAATCAAACTTGGGCTTATGACCAAGTTGGGGGTTGTGACCAGAATCAAAAGTAGACGTTGTGACTAAGTTGGGCGTTGTGACCAGAATTAAAGTTCAGCGTTGTGACCAAGTTGGGCGTTGTGACCAAAATCGAAATTGGGCGTTGTGACCAAGTTGGGCGTTGTGACCAAAATCGAAGTTGGGCGTTATGACCAAAACGGTGGTTTCGGTGGCGTCGATAGCTCTCTTCTATAACAGGCGTCGGTGGGCGTTGTGACCAAAATAAAACTTGGGCGTTGTGATCAAGTTGGGCGTTGTGACCAATATCATTTTTGGGCGTTATGACCAAGTTGGGCGTTGTGACCAAAATAAAAATTGGACTTTCTGACATTAAATATTTGGAAGAGGCTATAAGTAAATTCGAACAATAACCTATTTTTGTTTACTCATCTGTGTTTGGTAAAATCGGTAGCGTGTGTGAAGCACGCTTGAGGCTTTCGTAAATTAGTTTGCGTAAATTATAAAATTGACTGTTGCACATGTTAACGCTCAATCCGTGACTGGTGATTTTTTTATTTTGCGTGAACATATTTTAGAAAATAATTATGATATAATTTCTATTACGGAAACCTTCTTGGGTTCAAAGGTTCCAAACAAGACACTTAAAATACCGGGTTATAATTTATTGCGAAAAGATCGTGAAATTTTTGGAGGTGGTATTGTACTATATTTAAAAACATTTCTTCGGGTGAACCAAATTAATGTTACTGATTTTCCTGAATTTGAGCAATTATGGGTAGAATCCATAGTTAATAAGCACAACATTTTGTTAGGCTCTGTGTATTTACCCCATAGAAATAGATACAGGGCTTTTATAGAAAATTTTGAAATAGTTTGTAGTAATCTGGTTCCCCTTTATGACGACATCATATGTATAGGAGACTTTAACATTGACTTGCTTCAACCTGGACGTACGGAATATATCTCCATGTTATTCTCTTTAGCATAGAATTTCGGCTTAGACCGCGTAGTATTTGTATATGAACACCCAGCATTTTCTGGATTAATGTGCCTTGCAAACAGTACATATATCTCCATGCTTGACAGTTTCGGGTTTAGTCAAATAAATCAATGGACCTACTAGAATAACGTTAAAAACAGCCACATTGCTTGATCATATTATATTAATAAACAACACAGATGTTATTATTTCCTCTAGAACTAAACATTTAGGATTTTTTTTGATCATGAACTGATACACTGTAGTGTAATATATGTAAGTCTAAACCAAAAACGTATACTTTCCAATTTTGATTTCGATAATTTTCAAAATTTTCTACAGCTAATAGACTGGCAGCAAATCCTTCATGTTCGTGATATCAATAAGAATGTTAGCATTTTTAATGACAATTTAATATCACTTTTCGACATGTTTGCTCCACTTAAAACCTCCGTATTCACGAAACCGAAGGCTCCGTGGATTACTGATACTGTTCGTTTGATGATGAGTTTAAGAGATACTGCTTTTAAAAGTTTTAAAAAATATAGGAATCCTGAACAATGGAAATATTATAAATCGCTTCGGAATCTTGTCACAGTCTCCATGAGAAATGAGAAAAAGGCGTATCTAAATTACACATTACTTCATAGTGATCCGAAAGCTTTTTGGAATAAATTAGAACACTGCGGAATAAGCCCTAAAACAAAAAATACCTGTATTCCTACTCATTTAAGTGATGTAAATGAAATAAATTCTTATTTTAATTCAGTTCTACAGAACATGTTACAGAAATAATTAACTCTATAAAGTCTAAGTCGACAGGTAATGATAATATTAGTATTGTAATTATTAAATTGTGCTCTCCATTTCTGGTTCCTTATATTACCCATATAATCAATAGCTGTTTATTTGAAAATGTGTTTCCAAATGCTTGGAAAGTTGCTGACATAGTACCAATAGCTAAAACGAATGCGCCGAAAGAAATAAAGGATCTACGATCGGTGAGCATATTACCAGTACTATCGAAGGTTTTGGAAACATCATGGTTGAGCAAATAAGAGGCTGTTTAGAAAGTAATTCGCTGTTGCGCAATTATCAATCTGGCTTTCGGCGTAATTACAGCTGCTGCTCAGCTTTACTTAATATAACTGATGACATATTGAGAGCAAGTGATGATGATAATCTTACAGTATTGATATTACTCGACTTTTACAAGGCCTTCGATACTTTACATCATCAAATATTATATACAACCTTATCTTATGTGGGTTTTGAGCAATCTTCTTTGCAGTTGTTGAAATCTTATTTAACCGGAAGACAGCAGTGTGTTGTACTAAATAACAAACGGTCTAATCTATGTGAGATAAAATAAGGTGTTCCTCAAGGTTCCATCTTAGATCATTTATTATTCATAATTTATATCACTTACTTATGTAGTACTGCTTTAAATAATTGTAAATACCATCAATATGCAGATGACACTCAGGTCTACATGTCATTTAAACCGAGTGATACTCTAATGGCCTGTACTACGATTAATGAAGAGCTAAATCAGTTGGTTGAATTGTCTGTGCTGCATTATATTAAAATTAATCCGTTAAAACCTGCCATGGTTGTATTTGGAAGCACAAATTATAAAAAGGAATATTTACAACTAATTAATATAAACGTAAAAGGTGTGCCTATTCCCTCTACTAGCACGGCAAAAAATCTAGGTATTGTATTGGATTCGGACCTTAGATTTCGTGAATACGTGAACTGTGAATTGCTGTATTCGAAGAGCCTATTGTAATTTAAAACTTCTTTACAGCAATAGGCATTCGCCCAGCAAGGAGATCAAGAGGTTATTATGTGGTTCATTAGTGTTGTAAATTTTAATTATTGTGATACATTGTACGGACCCTGCATTGATAAAGCAACTGCTAGGAAAAGTCAGCTGGTTCAAAATTTCTGTCTAAGATTAATACATAGCATACGGTGACAAAATCATATTACTCACAGAATAGCAGAAACAAACTGGTTGAGCATAGAGAAACGACGCTATTTGCATTTTATAGTTTTTTTTTTTCATAAAGTTATGATATTGAAGTCTCCACCATATTTATAAAATAAAATTAGATTTCGAACCGATGTGCATAATTTGAACCTCCGACACAGAGGCCTATTAACTATAGCATTACATCGTACTGAACTATTCAAACGGTCTTTTACTTATAACATTTCAAGTTTATATAATGAATTGCCAAATAAATGGAAAACTTTGTTTATACCATCCTTTCATAAGGAAGTTTTAAATTGGTTGAAGTCCTGATTATGTTATCTACATTTTTCTTCTTGTATTTTTGTTATTGCTGTTATAAATAATTGTCAGATCACAAAGTATATACGTGAAGTGGTCAAATGTTTCGTTTAAATTCGTTTAATTTCTATTAGTTTCATTTAATTTTATTTTATTTCATTTCATTTCATAACAAGTTGCTTTTATTTTGGAATCTTTATTTCAAATGCAATTTCAATTTCAAGAATCTAGCGGTGGTGGGGTAGAGCAGGGATTCCTAGATGTTTCTAGGAATCATCTGATTACCGTCGCATTCCCTTAACAATGTTTTTAATGTAGTATTTATATTTATGTATCTTTTCTTCTGGGAATAAACCTTATTATTATTATAATTATTATTAAGTTGGGCGTTATGACCAAATTCTGAGTTGGAGTTTGTGACCAGTGGGCATTGTGTCCAGTCCCCACTAAGATAAAACAAGTTATCTACAAAGTAGATTTTTTTTATTTTAAAGTAATCAACTGCTATAGCTCACCAGTTGAACTATGCCTTAATTAATGCAATGTCTTAAATATTAAACGATAATTGCTTTTAAATCGAGAGCTCTTATTTTCAGGGTGGGTTCGCCAAAATCTAGTTCTCCATTAATTAAAGTTTTAAAATTGTATTTTCAAAAATCTTTGACTACCAATGACACATAACGTCAAACTTGACTTTTAAATTCATCAAACCAGGTAATTGACAATTGTATCTTACATTAACACATTTATTATTCAATTCACCTACGTAAGTGTTATATCAACTTTATATTATCACTTTCTTTTATTGACAGTTATTCAAAATGCTTTCTCAACTTATCTACACAAACCTCTATAACTGTTCTAGCTTTCACTGCAACATCCAACAAATACCGGATCCTGACGTCGACAGACTGCAACACCTACTGCCCACTTCACAAACAGCAACACCTATGATGGTCTGTGAATCCTTTCAACTGCATCCGTCCTGTCAAAACAACTCCTCTGCTCCCAAAATCCAGTCCTGGTTCCTCCTGAATGTCCCTGTCACCCGAACTAACTCCTGGTAAGTTGCTATATTATGATGTTCCAAATCTAACTTTGTTCCCTTTTTGCAGATAGTCCGATGTCTCTTGTAATACTCACTGAATATCCAAATCAAATAATAACTTGTAAAAACCTCTACTAATATCTTGTACGTATGAATAAATCCAAATCTCTTTTCTTAATATAACATTCTGTATTCTATATCTCCAATTAACTGTATCTGTATAATCTCTTCATCCACTTGATGTCTTAATACATTCCATTTTATATTTCACTTGTTCGACCTCGTAGATTTGTTTAAAGCCCTTTTTTAATTTGTCATTACCAAAACCAACACAAATTAAGGCATAATTTCTATTTTTATTTCACAAAATTGGTTATTTCAAAATTACATGTATGCTTTCATGAGTTGTTTTACAGTAACTAACTAAACAAACTTCTATCCCTATTAGATACAATTTTTAGTGCACACTTCCTATATTTTAAAATAATACTATTACAGAATATTCATTCTGATTATTATTAACATATACATTTGTCTAATGTTACCTTGGTTTGTTCTTTATTAACATTTAATACAACCATTAAGTTTATTTATTTCAATTAATATCGCACTATCAAATGGCTCCTTTCATTGTATAAATTACTTTCATTATTCATATTCGAAATTTTACACTCATCAAGATCTAATTATTGTAACCTTCCAAATTTATTAGTTTTGAATATTTCTTTCTTATGATTTATTATACTACGTCATGTATCATAACACAACTTTAGATTTGCAAATGCAAAATTTGAATATTAAGACATAAAACACAGTATTCGTGATCACAGGTTAGAGACTTGCTAAGCTTATAGATCAAATAATCAATACATAATATTCTAAATTTCTACTACTACTACTACTACTATTACTGCTGCTGCTGCTACTACAGCAACTATTAGTACTACATTGCGTTATAATTGCTGAAAATTGCTCATTCTATAACAGCATTTCATTCTACTCAGTCTTCTGTTGGTACAACTCACTGGTTTTAAATCGCTAGTTACATTGCTTCTTCATTTGGTGAAAAATGTTTTCAATTCTGGAATTCTCTACACTCTACAGGCACCTTAATCCCAGCATCGCTTGTCTTTTAGCTCACCCTGTGTGTCTTGTTCCCCATACTTCTCTCGTAGTTCATGGTTAAATAATGGTTTCCATGTATTTAATTTTGCGTCACAGTTTGGACTACCACCCTCCTTATAAAAGAAAAATATTTTGTGATATTTCAAATGTTATATTTTCTTTTGGCTTAAATTAATATTTGCTTGACAAATTAATCCTTATAAATAAAACAGATGATTCAGGGGAGGTTAGAAGATGGGCTATAATGCTGTATAGTGTGTTGTATTAAATGAAGCAGATTTTTTTGTATTGAAAGATTACTCGGATCCACTAGTTCATGAAGGTGGATTACACCTATTGTGTAAGCAGTAGTTTTATTTCATTCATATTTGATGAAATGACTTTTCATAGTCCATGAGCCTTAGTATTTGTATAAGAGATTTAATAAAAGATTTACCCTTGTTCACCTAGCTAACTCAGTAGGTACACATGAAACCCTTAATCTACCTCAATTCGTGGATAGGAAGTGTCAATGTCTGCTAAAAACAGGAAGCTGGTCTGCAACTGGGGTGGTAAAATCAACGTCAACACTTCCCACAGGAAAATCCAATAAACCAAGATGCATTAATCTCCAAATACACTAATAACACAATAAGAAAATCAGTAATAAACCCTAAAATAAATGGGCATTCCTAAACAAATGTATTTTCAATAGGAACATTTCATTAATGCTCAATAGCTCGTGTTCGTGGTGTCACGCATTTATAAGAAGTCAAAGACTAGCAGAATAACTGTATCTGAAATATACTTACATTTAAACAACATTAAAAGAACATCAAAGTAACTATACTTTTTATGCAAATATTAAACTGCAGTTGCGATTTGAAGCATATAAACCCAGCTTTGAGATTTGCGTATGCATTTATTTGTCTACTAGCAAGATACCCGTTCTTCGTACGGACTACAAATGTTTGTGTTTTCTTATAAATCTTAAATGAATTCTAGAGGGGCCCTCTTTACTCAATACTCTAAACGCCTAAACTAACAAACGCTGCAGAACAATATTGTAGAAGAAAGAGAAATAATATTCTTTCGAAAAAAGTCTTTTATGCATCACGTATCTCCATGAAATGTGTATGCAACTGTCGTTCCCCTTTGTATAGTTTGATAAAACTACAGTTTTAGTATTTCGAGAATAAAATTAAAAATATATATGTACCTTATTAAATGTTGTATTCATACATTAGCACGATACCCGTTTCGAACACTTAGTGGTGGAATTTCAGAAATCCTCCTATTTTATTCTACATTGGACTCACGGCGAAAAAAGCAATAACTTCTTCTTTACCTCCTTCTTATATTTATCCCATTTTCACTCCGTTAGGAAAGAAATTTCGAAAAACGTCTAAACCACTTTTTAAAGATCTAAAAAACACATATGCTCTAAAACCACAGTCTGATTCAATAAGCACAGGAGAAATGAAAGGTTCTATAATTCACCCAAATTCGCACCTTTAGGAGTTGATTCGTGCACAATCCTAAATTACGTTTTTAGGAACTTGTATAGGCAACCTTTCTAAGTAAAAACCAAATAGATATATTATCGGGCCTTAGCGATATTGAGGAATTCGTGAGAAGACATTTTACCCCTTTTCTTCCCTTTAGGGGGGAAATTGAAAACTCCTTCCCTAGCACTTCCCTACGTAATGAAAGGACTCTTCTTGCCAAACTTCAACTTCGTTACTACGGCTCTGCGTTGTTGAGTCGGTGCTTTATCTTTTATTCATATACATTGTATCAGAATAATATTAAAAAAACTTTGAAACTTATCTCGAAAAATTTTAATAAGACGTCTAAATGACAAAAAATAATGTTCTAACTCAACGAACACAGACGATACAATGGGTTCTATAATTTACAACAAATGAAAATTCTCACCTTTAGGGGTGGATAATTTCAGACGTATGTATAGGACCAAGTCGATATTTTATGGGTTTAAGAGATATTGAAGAATTCGTGAAAAGAATTTATCTCTTTTCATCCCCTTAGGGGGTAGGATTTCGAATATTTTTTTTACCGAAGTTCATTTTATTCTGAAATAAACCCACAGCGAAAAAATTTATAATACCCCTTTCCATTTTACCCATTTTACCATTTTAGGGGTACAATTTAAAAAAACCTTAAATCACTTTTTAAAGTATTTTAAAAATACATCTATATGCTACAAAGAACGCTCTAACTCAACAAACACAGAAGATACAATGGGTTCTATAATTCACCACGAATGCAGATTTGCACCTTTAGGGGTTGATTAGGGCAAAATCCTGAAATACTTTTTTAGACGTTTGTATTGGATACCTATACAAGCAAACGACAAGTCGATATCTTATCTGGTCTAAGATATATTGAGGAATTCGTGAAAACACAGTTTACCCCTTTTCATCCCCTTAGGGGTAAAATTTCAAAACAATTCTTTTAGCCCATTTCATCCTGAAATAAACCAACAGCAAAAAAATTTTAGCCCCCTACCCTTTTCATTTTTTTACCTTTGTTACCATTTTAGGGGTGAAATGTAAAAAACCTTCTAACCCCTTTCTAAAAAGTCTAAAAATACATCTACATGACAAGAAAGAATGTTCTAACTCAACAAACACGGGAGATACAACGGCTTCTATAATTCACCCCGAATGAAAGTTGCAGCTTTTTAAAAGTTGATTAGAAAAAAATCTTGAAATGTGTTTTTAGACATTTGTATTGCATACATATGCAAGAAAACACCAATTCGATATCTTATCGGGTCTAAGACATATTAAGGAATTCGTAAAAATATAGTTTACCCCTTTTTAACCCCTTAGGGGTAGAATTTCAAAAAATCCCTTTTAATCCATATTATTCTGAAACTGACCCACAGCAAAAAATATCAAAAATGTAACTCCCTACCCTTTTCCAATTTTTCCTTTTTCACCCCTTTGGGGTGACATTTCAAAACATCCTTAAACCCCTTTCTAAATATTGTAAAAATACATCTATATTCCAAAAAATAATGCTATAACTCAATAAACACGGGACATATAAAGGGTTCTTTAATTCACTTCTAATTCAAATTCACACCTTTAGGGGTTGATTAGGAGAAAATCCTGAAATACGTTTCTAGGCATTTGTATTGACAATCTTTGCAAGTAGAGAGAGCAAGCCTAAGAGATATTGAGGAATTGGTAAAAACACATTTTACCCCTTTTCATCCCCTTAGGGGTCGAATTTCAAAAAATACCTTACGTAACAAATTAAACCTTCCACCTAAATTTCAAGTTTCTACTACCAGTGGTTACGGCTCTGCGTTGATTAGGCCGTATTATGGCTTTCCTTTATATGTATATATTGTGTATAGATTAATCGCATTTCATTAAGGTCATGAAAGCTCCCAACAGCCTGAAGCTCAAACTACAATAATTTCCTGTAGCAGGTTACCTAAAAACTTCAATGTAAAGGGTTGAACTGGCCCTGGAGCCCAAACCACTGTATACTTTATTAACTGTAAACGACGCAATGCATGACAATTTCCCGCTAATACGTTAGGAAAATACCTGGCTGCTGGCTTTGCCACCTCTCTGGCGGATGACGTCTTGGAAAAATCGGGAAGTCACGAAACGCCTTGACGACTTTGAAATTGCGTACTTACTCTGTACACGACTAAGTTACACTTACTTGTAGCACTGGCTTGTATCACACATAAACGCATGCAGTAAATGCTTTAATTTAGTTCGCTGTAGGCGAAATTCGCTTTGAGAGGGCAGGGATATGTGCCATTAGACTTGGCACAATCGCGGCTAATTTTAAATTCTTCGCGTTGCTCGAAAGACCCATATCTATCGCTGAACATATACGATTGGGCGATCCACGCACTAAAACAGGGCCGTACGAGAGCACCTTTCGGCATGCGAGGTGACAATAATGAAACTTAATTGACAATGGAAAAGCAAGAAAATACAAACTGGCGATATTTAATTAGTAAAATCAACAATTCAGGCAAGGAAGGTCAGATGCCCGTTTTAACATTAATGTAGACGTTTTTATAGTAATATCGGACATAATATGGCGATACTCAAAACCTTACAAGATATTATGTACTATTGGACTATTAATCTACTAAATGTTTCTGCAAAAAGAAAAACATTTTATGCGCCTCAACTGCCATGCATCACCGCAGTGTTGTAATAAATATTATTTTTTATAACATATTTTTATTTTTCCAAAGGTATTTTATTTTAAAGAGGGGTCTATTTGGAAGATTATATTTAATATTGATTTTTATTTTCTGTTGTCTATAAGCAATAGTTCTTCATATTACATTGTTTGTGGGAATATGAGATAGAATTGAGATATATTTAACTATGTGCTGTTCTTGGAGAATAAAATGTTTGGTTCTAATATGATTCTCAATGGCTTTTACTCACCCATATTAGTAAATGCCACTTTACCTAGCGACTGCTTAAACTTTGCCTTAGGTACTACTAGTAAGAAGATCACATTTACTGCCAAAGCCAGTGACTTCCAGCATTAACTAGTGATTATCAACATTTACTAGACTTCCAGCTTTTACTGTAACATATATACTGCTATCTACATCTTTACTAGAGAGATAAGATGGGTCCCGAGTGGTGTAAGGGTCCCGAGTGGTGTAGCTTGAACAAGCGTCCACGTTCGATCAGCAGAGTTAAGCAACGCTGTCTCTGGTCAGAACTTGGATGGGAGTTCCACGGCTGCATCTCTCGGCCCCTCGTGGTACGGCTATCACGGAAAAAAGTTGGTCCCGGCGGTCATACAACATCATGACAGTCGTTAGTGGGGTTGGAAGACCTCATAACTGCACAGCGACGCCTGTAATTGGCCTAACGGCTGTTGGCTGAGTGCAAATTAAATAAATAAATAAACCATTATCAAAAATAGTTTAATCACTGAAGATCTCCATTTCTTCATCAAAACAAGGGTTTTCGTTTTGGTAATACAATATGGAAATTCCGAGAAGTCTAAGAACAAATAGAAGAAAGAACATTGCATAGAGTTATTACTATAGAATGTATTACAAGTAAATTATCATGTACAGACAGATAAGGTAATTCAAAAGATGGAGTACTCTATATCAGGACGCCACCAGCGACTATATAAGAAAGAACTAAGGTGAAGATTGAGAGATTACCAAGCTTGCTTCTGGATTGAAAAATATTTCCTCCGAGGATCCACTTCAGCAGGCAGTTAGTTTCAAACGTGAGTATGAAACGTTTACCACCAATATCAAGGAGACATAACAATTGCTAATTCTTCTTCTTACACGGGTTAGATTTGATCTGTTTCAGCATACTGTTTATTGATCCGACCATTTTTTTCTTTTTTCACAAATTTTCCTTTCTCCACAAATTTGATAGTCTTCGATGGGATTCTATCGTCTTATATTCTTTGCATGTGTTCCATCCATTTCCCCCTAGATTTCTGAATTCTATCATTCAAAGATTTAAATTACTTCGTATGGTTTCTCCTCTTTTTGGTCTCTTAATGATACGCCTTCAACCTTGCTCAAAAATCTTATTTTCGCACTCTTTGTTTCTAGTTGTCATTGTCCATGTTTCACTTGTGTAGCTATAAAACTTAACCATTGTGTTCTTTCTAGTTTTATTATTCAATGTTCTTATTATTGTCGTGTTAATTTGGTTATATTTAATCAATTTGCAGTCCATAACTCCATTAGAGATACAAGAAGTAACGCTAATCCCCACAAAGAACCAAATACCGTGTGTGATTGCGAAATTCAGAAACATTGAGGACAAGAGAAAGATTATGAAGGAAAAGAAAACATTAAAAGGCACAGAAATCTACATAGATGAAGACAGAACCTACAATGAACGCAGAATCCAAAGCAAAATAAAGGGCTTAGCAGAAACAGAAAAGAAAAAAGGCAAAAGAGTTAAAATAGGCTTCAAAAAACTGTGGATGGAGGGGCAACTCTGGAAATGGGACAATAACGCAAAAGACTTATATATGGAAGAAGAAGACAGCCCCACGCTTCCAAAAAACTATTAAAAAATAACGGTCGGGCAGAACAAAAGATAACAAACAAAGCAACGGAAATGGACAATGAAAATGAGAAAAATAAATACTACAAAAAAGAAAAACGTAAAAGAGGGAAAGAAAACATACTTAAAATCGGGACATGGAATATTCAAACCATGTTAGCAGTAGGGAAAGTACAAGAGATACTGAGGGAGATGAAGAGATATAAAGTTGACATTTTAGCGCTTCAGGAAATAAGATGGCAAGGTGAAAGTGGAATTATAAAGAAAGATTTTACACTGTACTACGCCGGAGAAAAGAAAAGGGGCAGAAATGGAACGGGTTTCATGGTTCGAGAGAAAACTAAAGACAAAGTGATACACTTCAAAGCAATAAACGGAAGAATATCCTACCTAAGAATAGAGAATAAACAAGCTAACATATCGATAGTAAACTGCTATGCTCCCACTGAAGAAGCAAGTGAAGAAGAGAAGTCAGAATTCTATAACAAAGTGGAGACAACTTGTAAAGACATACACGGAAACGATATATTGATAATAATAGGCGATTTCAATGCTAAGATTGGGAAGGAAGAGTACAACACAGAGGTAGCAGGAAAAGAAACCATTCACGAAATTGTGTAACCTAGCCTCAACGACAAATACATATATAATGAGTACAAGATTCATACATAAAAAAAAGCATAAAATAACCTGGATGTTACCCGGCAAAACAGATGACAACCAAATAGATCACATGTTAATCTCAAGAAAATGGAAAAGCATTACACAAGACGTAAGATCATACAGAGGAGCCAACGCTGATACCGACCATATACTGGTAATAGGAAGAATAAAAAGAAAAATACTGAAAAATGTGGAAAGTAACAAAAGAAGAAATGTCTGGAATACAAAAAAAAAACTAAACACGGAAGAAATAAAAAAAGAATTCAATACAGCAATTGAAAACAAACTAAAAAACAAGCAGAGACGGAGGTAGAGACAGAATGGAACAATATAAAGACGGTGATACTAGAAGCAGCAGAAAGAATATTAGGACCTATGGAAAACAGCAAACCAAAGGAGTGGTTCGATGAAGAATGCCAAAGCAGAAGCAAAGAAAAAATGAACGCAAGACAAAAATGGCTACAAACACAAAGAGAAGAGGAGAGAGATAAATACAAAAGAATAAAACAAGAAGCTACAAAGCTGTACACAAAGAAAAAATCAGCCTGGATCGACGAGCAGATGCAGATGCTGGAAGAAAATAATAAGGACAACAGCAAACTCTTTCAACATATTAAAGAACAGCTTAGTAAAAAAAGAACCACACCCAAAATTGAGAAAAGCGATTGGAAGAAACACTTTTCAAAGTTATACAACAGTACTATGGAAATAAAAGAATATGAAGAGATAAGTGACGATAGAGACAGCAAGGAAGAAGTACCCACATACAAAGAGTTTATGGAAGTAGTAAAATAAGTGGCGGAGAAGTGCTACAAAAAAGGATATATAAATTAATAACAGATATATGGAGAGAAGAGAGGCTACCAACAGACTGGAGAAACGGTTTAATAATAACAATTTTCAAAAAAGGAGACCCCACAAAATGCCATAACTACAGACCCATTATGCTGCTAAACACAACATACAAAATACTAACAACAATAGTAAGAAGCCGACTGAGTAAATACACAGAGAAGGGACTAGGACAATATCAACAAGGATACAGAAAAGGAAAATCAACGATCGACGCAATTCATATGCTGACACAAATTATAGAGAAAGGATATCAATACGACATTGAACTCCACATGGTCTTTATAGATTTCAAACATTCATTTTATAGTGTAGACCAACACCAACTTATAACAGAAATGAAAAATATGGGCATACCGGCAAAACTAATGAGGTTAACTAAAATCACAATGGAAAAGTCAATGGCAAAAGTAACGACAAAAAACGGGGACACAGAATATATCAACATAAATGTAGGAGTAAAACAGGGAGATAGTCTGTCTACAACCCTATTTAATATTGCCTTAGATGCGGCGATAAAGGAATCGGAACTAGGCAAGTCCATCACCCGAAGCTTAGCCCAAGTTATTGGATATGCAGACGATCTTGTATTGATAGCAAAAGACAATCGAACCCTGGAACAAACATTTCAAAAGCTAGCAAGAGAAGCCGAAAAAAGAGGTCTGAACATTAACACAGAAAAAACAAAATACCTCATATGTTCAAGAAACCAGCACAACACTACAGAACTGAAGATAAACGACTACAAGCTACAGAGAGTGGAATATTTCAAATACTTAGGAGTGACAGTAAGCTCAGAGATAAATGAAAGAGTGAAAGCAGGAAACAGAGCATACTGGAAGTACTATAAACTACTAAAGAACAAGCACATCAGAAAAAGTACCAAGATAAAAATCTACAAAGCAGCAATTAGGCCAGTTATAACATACGGAGCAGAAACCATGTGCATTACTGAAAGAGACTGTGAAAAGCTACGAGTATTAGAAAGAAAAATATTAAGAAAGATATTTGGACCTAAGAAAATACAAGGAGAATAAGCACCACTTATGAATTATGAAATTAGAGATTTCATGGAGAGAGAAGATATTGTTAAAGTAATAAAAGCACAAAGATTAAAATGGTTCGGGCATATTCAGAGAAGAGACCCCGATTCCACTATAAGGAAAATATCAGACTGGAAGCCCACGGAAACCAGACCGAGAGGAAGACCGAAGTCAAGATGGCAAGATCAAGTGACGGAGGACATTAAAGCTATGGGAATTGATAACTGGAGAGGGCTGATCGCGGATAAAAATGAGTGGAATAAGAAAACAAATCAAGCTAAGAAGCACAACAATCTGTAAAGAGGAATAAAGGATCAGAAGAGCTCGTGCAAAGAGCGGCCTATACTCTGAGTCGGGCCTATATATATATATATATCTCCCTTAGCAATGTAAGATATATAACATCCAAGGTAGTTGAAGGAGGACAGTTGTTATACTATTCACACCATCAAAGGCTTAAACATAGTCTATGAAAATTGTGTACGATTTTTTGGTGTGCTCAAGGTGTTTTGCACTAATTTGTTAACGGGTGAAGGAGTTATGGAACGATACAGACATTGGAAGGCGACATCAGGATATTCTAAAAGAGGCTGTCCAGAGGATCCCTCTACTGGAAGCAATGGTAGACTGTCTCTTGCCTAGATTTTATAAATTTTATAAATAAGTTTATTACCCTCTCAAAGACCAAAAGTGCATCTGAACCTGATATATTAATTTCCATGGATGGATTTAAAAAAGCAGAGGGTACAGGGGCAAATACTCCTCAGACGCTCTGGAGATTCTTCTATTATTCCTTGCTGTTTCATATATTAACATAACGAAAAGAAGACGGCTTAGGATACTTCTTTGTCTTACGCCTCTTGTAGTAGTAAATCTATTGGTTCTGTTACCTACTGTTCGTACAGTGTTTTCAGTATTATAGTATAAACTCCGACTTATCGTAATCATCTTACCTATTACTAATCCCTCTGCTTTCCATTGTTCTCCATATTTTCTCTCTCGGTATGATATCAAAAGATATTTCTAAATCTATTGCGCAGCAATAGAATTTTTTATCTGTGGCTAGTACTTTTTCGGTTCAAAAGATTAAGAATGTTAGTTTACAATACCGTCTTAGAATGAACCTGAAAAAGACAAAGTACATGGTAATAATTAAAAGACAAACACCACGACCAGAGTTATACTCGTACATCCATGTAAAGCTAATTTAGAAACACAACAAAGTACAAATTTCTTGGTACGTGGATAACCAATAACATCGGCCAAACACATGAAATTAATACCCGAATAGAAATGGCCAGAAGGGCATTCCTTAAAATATGTGCTTTTTTTATGTGATTGGCAAACCAATTTAGATTTACGTACTACAATGGTAAGATGGTATGTGTTTTCTATTCTGTTATATGGAATGGAGGCATGGACGTTAAAACAACTAGACATAACAAAATTGACGGCCTTTGAAATGTGGTATTATAGGCGCATGTTAAAGATATCTCGGACACTTTGATATTTGTATATTCTAGAATCTTATTTTTACTGTGTTCTTATCAGTCATATCTTCTTCTCATTCTTATATCTTTTACTTTATTGAAAAAGTTTTTCTCTACCAATCGCTCTTTTCTATTTGGTACCTCCCTAGTATATTTATGAATGTATTTATGTTGGAACCCCGTATTTCTCACTACTATGTTGTTTAATATAAAAAAGTCGATGATTTTTTGTCCGTTATTATTCTTGAAGCTTTCACCAACTTTTCCTCCCGATCATAATGGGCAGATGCCGACTCGACCATTAACATCTCCGTTAATTATTAATGTACTCAGTTTCTGTTTCATTTCGTCCTGCAGTGCGTTTCAGAACACTTTCACTTCTTGGTTTTTTGCTTCTTTATTTAGTCCTTAAATTAAGAAGCTGTCATTTTCACCTTCTTCTTCAAATTCTCATCTAAAGATTCTACCTGTTATCTCACTCCATTTTTTTATCCCACATACATTGTCTGTACTTATTATGCAAGCTACATCCAATTGTTCCCGTGTGTGTCCCGCCCTACTCCACAGTAAACCATAATATGACCTTTTAATTCTAATCACCTTTATTTTTCTTTTTTCTCGATTATAGCTAGAATATCCAGTTTGGCTTCTTCTAATGCTGAGGTCAGTTCAGCTTCCTTTCCATTGATATCTTGCGTTGTATGTAGCAATTTTCCATGTTCTGGGTACTATGTTTCTTTCTTATTAGTGTCATTTGTTACTGCCAGTGTCATTCCTGCTGGTCCGCCCTTTCCTTTCCTCTTTGCTTTTAGCATTCTCGTTTTCATTTGTTAATTTGTTTTACTGATATTTATTTGCCTGTATATGCCGTTACTCCTTCATTAAATCATTGTCAATATACCATGCGTTCTTTTTTTTAAAGTATACAAAGAGGATACTAACCCTGTTGAGACTGAACAGAACTAGAATCAAGCAAGTAGTCAGTCTACTAACAGGCACTGGAGCATTCAGAGAATTTATGCACAGGATCAATATCTATAGAGATGAACCTGTTTGCAGACTATGCCAAGAGGATGATGAAACAGCCTATCATATCCTCTTTGAATGTCCAGCATTAGAGCGTAAAAGACACCAACTCGATTGGAGCCTTAACTCTATTGACAACCGCAAGCTAGTAGGGGACATTGCAAATCTAGTAAAAGATAAGGAATTTCGGCCTGCTAACTTGAAAACTCCCGACAGTACAAAAAGCCCAAACGGCTGACGTGCGCATGCCAGCAAAAGACAGTCGTGGAATCTAAATCTAATCTAATCTAATCAAAGAGGATACTCGTACGTATACTGAAAAGAAAAATTCCCTTATTTTTGCCACAGCATGCTATTTGTTTTAAATTAAAACTCTTAAAATTGAAGTTTTCTGTATAATTGGTTGCCTATATATAGGGTAAAACAATAAAAAAATAAGGACATTTTTCTTTTTAGTATACAAACCAGTATCCCCTATGTATATTTTTAAGAGGAAAGCATGGTAAATTTTCCCCCTGGCAATGGCGATAGGATTTTCACTTGATTCAATTTGAATTTTGCATATACCTACCACTATTAGTATGTTTCAAAACAGACTGTAGCTCTATTTTAAATTATTGTAGATAGTACTGAAAATTTTTTAAAAAGCATTAGCAGGCGGTTTGCGCAAAGTTCATTCCCCACTTTTCCTTCCCAGGATATTTCGTCTCCCCACATCTCGTACCCGGAAACTTCGTTCCCGAGCAAGCTCAATTTGTCTCCTAGATTACCGGGTGTTGAAAAACCAATGCAGCAATCGGAATGCAGTTAGAAAAATGAAAGATATTTTAATTTATTTATTTATTATAATAAACTTATAAGAACAGTATGTCCACGGATTGAGTTTACAAGAGGGAATTAAATTTTATTTTTAGTTTTACATAAAAATTTTATAGGAATTAAAATTCCTGCTGGGTTTGTAGAGAATTTTAAGAAAATTTTCAGTTTTTCAAAAACAACTCGGCCTTGACAGTTAAGCAAAAACAATTTTATTTTCAGGTAAACTATCCTTATTGTTCATAATACGGCAAAATATTACTAAGAAAAGTTGTTCAGAATGAGAAATTATTGCCGTATACAAGATATAAGGAAGATACTTAGATTAAACCGTCATTTTTAATAAATATAATTTATTTTGTTCTTATAAGATTATTATAATAAAAAAATTAATTAAAATATCTTTCATTATCTAACTGTATTCCGATCGCTACACTCGTTTTTCAACACCCTGTAATCTATGAGACAAACTGAACTCGCTCGGGAACAAAGTTTGCGGGTACGAGATGTGGGGAGACGAAATATCCCGGGAACGAAATATGGGGAACGAACATTCCGCATCCCATTCACAGGCTGTTAATTATTGCACTTTCCCGTTCCAATCAATGGTGTGTGAACTGTGAATTAACTATTTGAAGTCATGTATACCTATAAGTGGCAGGAGCTAGTGCACTATAAGTAATTACTTATAATAAAGAAAAGGTGGTAGACAATTTATTTCCAGAAGTGTTACAAACATTTAAAATAAGCTACGTGCAAAACTGTAAAAAGTACAAATTGTAGAATTGCCTCTTTTGTTACTTGGTGAGGACAAATAAAAAAACAATAATTAAGACATCCTCTGCATTGGAATAGATAAGGTGTTTCTAATGTACATAAGATAACATTCTTAGGCTTAAACGTTGATCACTGCTTAAACTGGAAATGGCATTGTCATCAGCTCACTTCGAAGCTAAATTCGTTAAGTTTGCTCATTCCTTAATAAAAATCAGGTAGTCATGTTATATTACGCTCATGTAGAATCAAGTATTAGATATGGTATCTGTTTCCGCGGGTGGTCCACACATTCAGGTAACGTTGTTTTAGTTCAAAAAAGCATCATAAGGTGCATTGAAGGAGTAACTAGTACTACCAGCTGTGCTGATATTTTTAAGAAATATGTTATTAACGCTACCTTGCCTATATTTGTTCGAATTATGTGTTTATGCTTACATAAACAAAACTAATTCTGTAAAAAACACGGATATACATAATATTAACACAAGAGCTAGAGATAATCTTCTTCATGTACCTTTTGTACGCTACTTAATTACGTATAACTTACTTACTTACTTATGTCCCATTAGTCCCTCGTGGGACATAGGGTGTTGGTTAAGTTTTTCCATTCCGTTCAGTTCCTTGCTGTGGAACTGAGCTGCGCAATGGACTTGTTGGTTACTTTCTGTAGCGTTCTTCTCCACGTCTCCCTGGGGTGCCCTGAGCCCTGAGGGTTGCATTGTAAAACTTTCTTGCATATCGCCTTTGGGTCTTTTCTTAAGGTGTGTCCTAACCATCCCAATTTCCTTCTTCTAATTTCCAACACTATATCCTCTTGGTTCGCTCTTCTCCGTAGTTCCACATTACTCACAACTTCAGGCCACCATATTTTAAGTATAAATCGTAAGCACCTATTTATAAACACTCTCAACTTTTGTTTAATAATGTTAGTCATTGACCAGCTTTCAGACCCGTATAAAAGTACCGGTTTTACCATTGAGTTAAACACTTTAAGTTTAGTTTTTAAGTAAATAATTCTACAAAGAATAACAGTCATGCTGGACGATAAACCGCGTAAGGAACAGAATGGGTTTAGGAGAACGAGGTCACGCATAGACCATATCAACACTTTGCATATTATTATGGAACAGTCTGTAGAATACCAATCGCCACTTTACCTGCTGTTTATTGATTTCGAAAGAGCTTTTGATTCGGTTAATAGAGAGTATATATGGAGAGCTCTTGAGAACAAAGGCCTGCCGAGAAAACTCATAAGACTAATAAAAGAAGGCTATAATGGTTATGAATGTAGCACATCGCATGAGGGCAAACTATCGGCACCGTTTAAAACAAAGAATGGCGTACGCCAAGGCTGTATTATGTTACCGTTATTATTTCCCGTAGCTTTAGATGAAGATCTATTAAACACAACAACCAAGGGAAGTAGAGGAATCACCTGGGGTATAACAGAAACATTACAAGATCTTGACTTCGCTGACGACATATGTTTGCTAGCTCACAGTGGTAAACATATCAAGGAAAACGCAACTGACTTAAATAGGGTAGCTGGTAAAGCTGGAATGAAATTAAATAAATGGAAAACTAAATCAATGCAGATAAACACTAAGCCTATGCAGATATTCATTGACAACGATATCATAGAACAAGTAAACGAGTTTACATATCTAGGAAGTGTGATGGCCTATGAAGATGGTGTAATAAATGATGTGTGCGCAAGGATCAATAAAGCAAGAGCCGTGTACAGGGTGGGCCAAAGTAGACGCTTTCTTATGGAAACTCATGTTCCTGTCGGAGATAGAAAAATTTTGACCAACGTCTCCCGAGCTCAAATTTTATGAAAAAGTTACTGGTGGAAACAGAATTTTGCTATCGTAAACCGTTAGGCCGCTAGGGGGCGTTTTTCAAAATTCGTCGATTTCTTTAAACCCTTCTAGCTTTTTTGTTTTTAGTAATAATTGATTTCTGTAAAAACTTTCTCATAGCAGTTTTTGGTGTAGAATAGGCTGGTGCATTTTGTTTTAATACAGGGTGATTCGTAAATTTTCTGCAACAAAAATTTTCTTATTTCTTATGGAACACCCGGTATATTTATACATTTTTTTGTAGTCCTTAAAATTCTCTTTT
Organism: Agriotes lineatus; assembly: GCA_940337035.1. Taxonomy (NCBI): domain Eukaryota; kingdom Metazoa; phylum Arthropoda; class Insecta; order Coleoptera; family Elateridae; genus Agriotes; species Agriotes lineatus. Next base: position 23,883 of record CALNHX010010087.1, read on the forward strand.
CAAAAATATATAATACTATATGTCTAAAGTTAGTATTTTACGGTATATTTGGCTTTAAGTTAAATAAACTAAAAATATCAAGTAGCCATTGTGTCATAGCGCCGCATGACCATTGTTTTAAACCAACATTAGCAATATTTATGAGTAAAACAAAGTTGGCGCTAACTAAATAAGAAAAAACAAAAAGCATATAGGGTTACAAACATTTAGAACAAATAACAAAATTAATAAAACATATTACCACCCAACGATATGTCCTTTTATAACATATGTTCAAACTGGGCACCGTTCTGATTAATACACAAGCGGCACCGTTGTTTGACAGCATTTGCAGCATTTCTTAGCTCAATGTTAGAAATTGTAGCAAATGCATTTTGCACTGCTTCCTCTTGCAATTCGCTTGATGTAATCGGTTTTCTATATGTTAAATCTTTAATTTTTCTCCAAAAATAGCAGTCTAGGGGTGTCATATGGGGGACTTCACTGGCCAAGCGATTGGTCCTTGGTTCCCTATCCACTCTTCACCAAACTGCACTTTTAAGTAATTAGTTGTAACTCTTCAATTATGAGGCGGTGCACCATCTTGTTGGAAGGTGGAAATTTAAATAGACACGGACAAAAAACCAGATTATGTTCAAATTCAAAAGCTATTTGACTAATTTGACAGCGGCCAACTTTGTTTTCCTCATAAATATTGCTACTGTTGGTTTAAAACAATGGTCATGCGGCGCTATGACACAATGGCTACTTGATATTTTTAGTTTATTTAACTTAAAGCCAAATACACCGTAACATGCTAAATTTGGACATATAGTATTATATACTTTTGAATAGAGAATTTTAAGGACTACAAAAAAATTTATAAATATACCGGCTGTTCCATAAGAAATAAGAAAATTTTTGTTGCAGAAAATTTACGAATCACCCTGTATTAAAACAAAATGCACCAGCCTATTCTACACCAAAAACTGCTATGAGAAAGTTTTTACAGATATCAATTATTACTAAAAACAAAAAAGCTAGAAGGGTTTAAAGAAATCGACGAATTTTGAAAAACGTCCCCTAGCGGCCTAACGGTTTACGATAGCAAAATTCTGTTTGCACCAGTAACTTTTCCATAAAATTTGAGCTCGGGAGATGTTGGTCAAAATTTTTCTATCTTTGACAGGAACATGAGTTTCCATAAGAAAGCGTCTACTTTGGCCCACCCTGTACATCTCACTAAATCAAATTACGTATAAGGCACCTCATAAAGAGCATTTAACCGCTTTCCTATGTGTATTAAAGATAATTCTTTGAACATTTTTAAGACTCGCCTGAGAGTTTCTTGTAAAAAATGCTATTATTCTGTAAACGACTAGGTATTTCTAATACACCCTTCACTTATTTTACGTTCATATATATACGTTGTTCATATATGTATTAGCAATAGGTTTAATTTCTGACAGTTCCTACGCAAGGATTGTTATAATAGATTTTTTATTATGCTTATCTAAAGTGCAATATATTTCACATTGATTGACGTAGGTCATTATCTTATTGAATTTTTTGCTGCTATGTAATTTCTGTGATATTTTTTTTAGCAATTGTATATGAGAATAGCTGTAATATTTTACTTAATATGTACCTACCAACTTTTGTGGAAATTTTGTTTTTTGTGTTTGATGACACTTTCCATGTATTTGCCGTACTGTCTTGGAAATAAATTGAAATTGAATTGACATCAAATGTTTAAGATAAGATGGGGACTAGAAATAATCTATAATAATAATGGTGAGGCACTAACACCCCATGAAGGAGCTTGGCCTGCAAGTAAGATAACTATAATGGTGTATTAGATAAGAGTTTTAAAAAAATGTTAGCAACAACCCTAATATGCAACAATACGTCTACCACCCACTAGATGTTATAAAATTTCTATTTGAAACTAGCAAAATTGCAGTACATATCTTACATAAATTCTATTATTTAAAATTTCATTCAAGAGCTTGTTCATGTTCATACATTATTTTGAGCAGGTGAAGATAAGTAAAAGATGTAAACAATGGTCGTATACAAAATTTCATACATGTTAATGGAGTTAGGGACAAGTAAAGCTAGGCAACACATTATACTGATTTTTAAGGCTTTCACTGCCATTGTCATTAAGTAACAAACGACTTCCGGGATTGGACCGTGTCATGATTGAGATCTCTCTTGTGTTAATATTATGTATATCCGTGTTTTTTACAGAATTAGTTTTGTTTATGTAGGCATAAACACATAATTCGAACAAATATAGGCAAGGTAACGTTAATAACTTATATTTCTTAAAAATATCAGCACAGCTGGTAGTACTAGTTACTCCTTCAATGCACCTTATGATGCGCTTTTGAATTAAAACGACGTTACCTGAATGTGTGGACCACCCGCAGAAACAGATACAATATCGAATACTTGATTCTACATGAGCGTAATATAACATGACTACTTGATTTTTATTAAACAATGAGCGTAGGCAAAAGTTAACAAATTTAGCTTCGAAGTGAGCTGACGACAATGCCATTTCCAGTTTAAGCAGTGATCAACGTTTAAGCCTAAGAATTTAATCTTATGTACGTTAGAAACATGATGAACGTATCTTATCTATTCCAATGCAGAGGATGTATTAATTATTGTTTTTTATTTGTCCTCACCAAGTAACAAAAGAGGCAATTCTACAATTTGTACTTTTTACAGTTTTGCACGTAGCTTATTTTAAATGTTTGTAACACTTCTGGAAATAAATTGTCTACCATTTTCTTTATTATAAGTAATTACTTATAGTGCACTAGCTCCTGCCACTTATAGATAGATATACATGACTTCAAACAGTTAATTCACAGTTCACACACCACCGTTGGTTGGAACGGGAAAGTGCAATAATTAACGGCCTGCTAATGCTTTTTAAAATTTTGTCAGTACTATCTATAATAATTTAAAATAGAGCTACAGTCTGTTTTGAAACATACTAATAGTTTCTATTTGAAACTAGCAAAATTGCAGTACATATCTTACATAAAGTCTATTATTTAAAATGTTCATTCAAGAGCTTGTTCATGTTCATACATTATTTTGAGCAGGTGAAGATAAGTAAAAGATGTAAACAATGGTCGTATACAAAATTTCATACATGTTAATGGAGTTAGGGACAAAGAAAGCTAGGCAACACATTATACTGATTTTTGAGGCTTTCACGGCCATTTGTCGTTTGTTACTTAACACATTATACTGTTTGATTCTTGTTTAAGTTTCGGTTATGTAGAGAAATATAACTATGCTCTGTTGACTATTTGCTTTTATCGTAATGACGCTAATTGATAAAACTACTCGTTTCAACAGATTTTTAGAATTGTGATGTTCAAACTAGTGATGGGCATAACCGGACAATTTTCATAACCGAATTATTTGCATTCGAATGATATTAATAACCGATTGATTATTTGAATAATCATTCGAATCAATTTTGGCTCTCGATTCGTTTCGATTAAGTCAGCCGGTTTGCCGGTTGGCGGTTCACCGTCATCTGCATCGGCATCGTAACTTGCAGATAGCAGAGGAACTCAGTTAATCGTTAATTATAATGATTGTATAAATGATTTTTATTTGATTTCTAAGGAGTTTAAACCATTGAGAATAGCTATATCAATACTAATCATAAAGAAATTATAAATATGCGAATACAAAGTATCTATTGAATCTATTTTTAGTTCCTAAAATTCTCTAGTAGCCACCCTTCCCTTTTCGCTTGCACATCATACCGGTATATTTTAGAATCCATAATTTATCTACGTTCAGCCTTCCGCGGTTCTAAGGACGCACACTTAAAATTTTAAACATCGAAATCCACTTCTTGTCCCGACTGCTCCGTTATTAAAAATTAAATATAAATCGGTTACGATATTGGAAAATCTAATTTCGCTTTCTGTTTATCCCTTATTAGGCATAATCAACTGCGTTTCGAAGCAAAAATTTAGGCCGTTATAAATTAATACCAACACAACCGAATGATTATTTGAATAATCATTCGAATAAATTTTGGCTCTCGATTCGTTTCGATTAAGTCAGCCGGTTTTCCGGTTGGCGGTTAGCCGTCATCTGCATCGACATCGGTTCACTGTCGTCTGCATCGACATCGTAACTTGCAGATAGCAGAGGAACTCAGTGGATATGAATGAAATATATCTGGTTACACCTTTATTGTTTTCGATTGCTGGCAATTTATAATAATATAACAATATATTGTTGTAATTGTATGTTTTACGGCTCGCTATTATTCTGCATTAGCTCGATTACTCGTACATTCTTCCAATCTTTAACCAAAACATAATATGCATGGTCGGCACCTTAGAAATCGGGACACGTAATACGTTCTTCTAGTCTTTGGAGTATTCTTGCTCCGGTTACTTCATTAATGTAAGATGACATTTCATAATTGACAAACAATAAACAATCTGACGTAACAATTAAAACCATAATAACTGTAAAAACCCAGTTTATACACTTAAAAAATACATGCATAATATATCATAATAGTGTGTAGTGCCTTCGATTTCTAAGGCGTCGACTGTACATTATGTGTTATGTATTGGAAATTAAGAGGTATTTATTAAGAAGTTTAGAAAGAAAGAAATATGCGGGACTGCTTGCTAATCGTAATAAAAACAAACAGTGGTAAAACATTTATCTTTATCGATCGGGCGGGTTCAAGACGCCGCTTCTTGTTTTGAACCTTTGGAGATGTAAGCAAATAAAAAATTGTTTTATAGCTTGATGCGTTTGCAGTTTTTAGGCGTTCAGGTTTCAGGTCCCCAGAATTTGATGATTTGATATTTTTTATGATAGAAGGTAGGTACGCGATAACCAAATGCTGTTTTCAGTACAGCCTGCTTTGTTTGAGTTATGACGTATTTATATTTACAGAATTTTGAGCACTGCGTAGGTCGCTGAGATATGGCACGTAGTACCTTTGAATAGAGGTTTTATATTCAAAGCGTAGTAAGTATCAGCATGAGGTTATTTTTCATTCAAATAATTGGAACGAAAACCGAGTTACATAGGTTATTTCAATAACCGGATAACCGGTTATTTTTCATTCGAATAAGCCCATCACTAGTTCAAACTAAACTTTTACTTTAGATGCTTTAGATATTGTTAACGAAAGCAAAATTATGGAGCAACGCAGAACATTAAAATTTGATAATTTATTTTAGTAGGCCAATATAGTACTACTTCTTTGTCCTACATTACAAGTTACACTTGCATTATTTAGAATACAACTGTTTAAAATTATGTATTGGTTTTGTAGATTACTGTTGAAATTACACGATTCACGTCACAGCATACATTCACGTATACCCGTGTAGAACACAGTTGCAGTCTTCACACATATGTAGCTATCAAAATTTTAAATTTTCATTATTATGCAATATAAGTCCACTCGTGAAGCCATGTGGCGCAGTTGGGTAAGCGCCATGCTTGCATTAAGCAAGTCCGCGGTCAGAATTTTTCCGTAGCCTTGGCGATTGGAATCGGGCTCGGTGAAACCATTCACAGTTGGGCACCAAATTAACTGTGCTCTACTCAGAACCACAGACCTAAAAGATAGAGTAACAAGGTCAACACATCACCAAGACACACACTTTACACAATGGTTGCTGCGCAAGCACCAAAGGGGCGTTCCAACTCTGTATCCCGAATCCGGGGCAAGTTGAGCATTGTACCGCCAGATGCCAGCGCATCAAGCATCAGCCTCTACACCGCAAGGTAAATGAGATTACAGATACTACACACTTACATTAAGTCCACTAGTTTGTTGCAGCAAAACATATATTTTGGAATGCTTCTATTTATTAATATAACATAAATGTAATACATAGTCCTTCAACAAATTATGAAAAGATAACAGATATAGGACAGATTCCCACAAATACCAAAAACACTACAAACAACTATATCTATGGAATACATATAAAATCTGGTGTAGGTATAGCTAGTACAGATGGTGCATATTAAATTTTCATGTCGACAATAGCTTTAACGACTGCAGCCACGTTTCCTTCGTAACGTTCAAGCAAATGGGTCAGAAATCCACTCTCATTTGAAAATCCCATTTCGTGCAATCGCACCAAGCCCTCAGCAATCCTGGGATCTAATGAAACAATAGTTATTAGCATCACTCCTGGAAATTTAAATAAGAAACTTACTCTCATGATAAACAAATGTAGGGGCTGTTGGCTGATTAGCTGGAGGAGCTGTATTGGTGTCACCTTCTTTAGGCGGAGTAGTTGCAACAAATGTCCATCCAGGATCACGTCTGACAGCAGTATCTGGCTGTGCAGAGGGTGTATTAATGGTAGGGTAAAGCGTAGCTTGAGGAACTTGAGGTGGTGGCACTTCTGTGTCCATTGGAGTGGTTTGCGGTGCAGGAGTAGTTTGAGCTCCAGGATTAGTTTGAGCTGCAGGATTAGTTTGTCCATTGTCAGCAGTTTGCTGTGTAGAGGGCTGCTTTTCTGCTTCCTGTCGAGTTGGTTCCGATTGCTTTTCTTGTTGATCAGTGGCACCATCTTCTGCTGTTCGACCTATAAGTTAAACGATTAGAGTACCAAAAAAAGAACAAGTTACATTTATTTACCAAAGAAACCATCTACAGCATTACGCAGCATGTCCATAAACACTCCTCCCTGCTCATTACTAGCAGCATTTCCAGGTTGAGCGGCTGGAGTGGCTTGCAGCGTCTCCAACAGAGGACCACTAAAAATTACAAAAATTTGTAAAAAAGCACTACTTCACAATTCTAATTACATACAAATGCTGTCGAGCCATTGCACCCAGAGCATGTACATCATGCATATTGAAGGGGCAGCCAGTTGCTTCCTCATCCTGCTTGCTTCCACTTGGCTGAGAATCAGACTGGCCATTTTCAGTCCTAGCTCCCTCACCACCACATCTAGGTGCAGTGCCAAACTTGCTTGCAAACTTTGCTGCACGGTATGCTTCCTTGCTGGCTGCGTACGCAGATTTCTTCAAGTTTTTGGTGACATGATGCATGAATTTACGTGCACATTTAGGCATATACATGTCAGTGTTTGGAACTCGCATCATGATATGATCACCATGGTGCCCTTGATGTTCGCATCCCGCACACAGATCATAGTCAGGACATTGAAGACATTTGTAGCGGAAACCAGTAACCGCCTGGTTGCAGACATCACAGATAATTCTTGGTCCGTGATATGAAACCTCTGAAAACAATTTAAATGACTTATTACTGGAATACAATACATAACGTTTTAGATAGAAGAAACCATCTTTTGTAAAATTTGTACTAGCGGGAATATAATTGGTTCACTATCGTTAGGCCAAAATAAAAAGCATAATTGAAAATACAATGTCAGTTGCTTAAAAGATATTTTTGATTATATGAGAAAGAATGGAGCAAAAATTACATATATGCGTATGGTGCTCAAATTAGCATTTAGTTTCTAATACTGTACCTGGAGCTTCCAGATCCACAAAAACTGTTGGTTCAGGAATGTGCTGAATAACAGTTGCATACAGAGTTTTTACGCCACCACTCATCTCTGTTAAAGCAGTTATAAAATCTTCATCTGACGCTATGGTTATTTCATCACCATCCATGTCTGAAAGAAAAAACTGATTAAACTGTTCAACAATAGTTTGAAAGCAAACATACCTTTCCATGTTATCTTGAACTTAGTCTCACGAAGAATGGGAAACACTGTTTGCAGCTTCTCCTTCATGAACACAAAGTTAGTCACAACAGCTATATCCACCGTAAAACGGCGAGCTTCTGAGACGGTCCCATCTCTTAAGAAGACTTTTAGATTAATTGCACCGTTTTCAGCCATTGTGGATTCACTGAAAATAATTGGCAGTTTAGTACAGAAGCATTTAATTCACATCAAGAGCTTGCGAAATAATTTGGTGAGAATGAAAGCACTATTAAAGTGACTATTAAAGTAAGGTAAGAAACATTAAAATAAGTTTTTAAGAATGATTAAAATAATCAATAGAGTTGAAAAGAAACTGGATCATAAAGTACGGTTTCCAATGTTTAGCAAATTTTAAATAAAAGATTGCTTAAATGTATTTACTTTCAAAAACTTCTGCAATGAAGCAAAATAACCGTCTGTATTGAAAGACTAAATTAGAAAGATTAACAAAAAAAACTTCATTGCGTTTCTCTGCACCAGTTACGACAGTCAACTTAATATTTTTAAGTATAGAATATACAAGCTGAATAAAAGGTACGGTAGTTGCACTATGGCGTTTTTGTTTCAGACGCCATAATTTTCCCCATGATGGGTATGGATAGAATGACGAGCCTGATTATCAACAACAAAAAATTCACCTTGAAGTTTAATTATTTAGAGATCATCGCCATTACAGGCTAAAAACGGAAGAATGACATAGGTGTAAGGTTTTCAGTGTAGCTTTCACAAAGTTTGTGGGGACTTCCAATATGGACTTGGGACATTGTCCGACCCAAAATAATGCACAATTTGAACACCTAGCTTAAGTATCCTCTTGTGTTCTTCGTGCAGTGCAGTAAATAACTTCAATTTTTAGATGGTTTCCTTCAAGAGTAATTATCTCGAAACTTTTCAAATGCAAGGATATATTTGTAGACATTCAAAATATGAGATGTCGCAAAAACAGAATTAAAACACTAAATCATGGCCTATGTATTTAAGGAATTTTTGCTAACAATTTTTTTCCTCTCAGACTATATTAAGAGGAAGATGGAGAAGCTTATAATATGTAGACAGTTTCTAGTAATTGTCAGACACATGTTCTTCTTATAAGCCAGTTTTTTTTTATAAAAGATTCAGAATATTATTTGCTTTAAAACAAAAGAGAATTGATTATTTCCTTTGGATTTATGATAATCAATCAGTGTGTGTTTGCTGTTGCCAGTGGTGTCGTTAGGGGGTGGGTCAGGGTCCATCTAAATTTGGCTTGGTCCACCCAGTCACACTCTGGGTTAAGTTAGTTTTAAAATAAGTTGAGTAATCAACATTACCATATATAAATCATCTAGGGAAATTACAAACGCAATTATTAATACACAAGATGAATTTTCGAAATCGTTTTACAACATAAATCAAAAACAAGACAGTCCGAAAACTCAGCATATATATCAGTTGTTATTAGACATTATTATCAACGGTTAATATACAACTGATTTTTGAGTTTTGTATCTGCAAGAGCACAAAATGCACGTCTGTGTTTGATCATATAAACACTTTGAATGAGTGCAGTACAGACTTGGGTGAGTGTGTCGCACAAACATATGACAGTGCAAGTTTAGTGGAAAATTAAACAGAGTTCAAGTGCTATTTCAGAAATAGGTACCCCCAAGCAATTTATATAGTGTTTCAATCATAAATTAAATTTAATGTTAGTAGATGTGTGTAAACATATTTATGTCTTCCTACTACATTATTTTTTGTTTATATCTGTGATACGGAATATATAAAATCAAGTCCGTAACAACCAGGGCATTACAATTCTTAACGCCCGCTCATCGTTAGCGACCAATCACTTAGCTCGATGCGTACACAGCAATGGTTGATCATTCACATCCATAATTTAGGTTATTAAAAACACAGTGTCTAGGTGCACTCCAGAGGGCAGGCAATTTTTAATATTGGGTGCACTCCAAATGGAGAGAATCTAGAATCAGACCCCAAATTACCTTAAAATTAAATCAGAAAAGATAGTTTTAGGCTTGCGAATGAGCGCCAGTGCATTACAAAGCAGCTGAAGTCCGTCGAGCTTGTTAGGTTATTTTCAGTCGTTGGTATTGTAATACTCTGTACCAACAATAGATTAAAACACAATATGCGTTGATTTGAAATCAATAACAATTATGATTTGGTGTGCACCCAATACTTAACATTGCGTGCACTCTGGAGTGCTTCTAGACACAGCCTATTAAAGAACACTATTAAAACAAAATTTTCTATGCCCTCTGGCATAAACATCTCCCTAATGCCCTTGGTACATAAATTTAACTATCTTTCCCTACTACAAAAGGTATGCGTTTTTTATTCAGGTTCCAATATACACATTAAATACTATATGAAAACTCTGAAACAAGATTATTCCGGCAAAAAATCAGTTGAGATGAAACAAATTTGTTTTACATATTGGACAAGCCAAATTTACAGTTGTTTAGCAATTGAAAAGATGTTGGAGGCGATTTTAGTTTATAGGTATTGTTTTTAACAAAAATTAAATGGGCGAAAAATGGCCGATCCTCGGGAACTGCAGTCACACATTTTTTGTTTGTTTTACAATTGCACCACGTTTTATGATTTTCTTTTCAGATTTAAAGAAATCAGTGACATGTAACAAAATAAAAATTCCGACATGTCGGAGCCAAGGTGTTAAAGTGAAATTTTTATTAAAAAGGGAAAATTCTGATTATTTTAACGACCTTTATGAAGCAGCTCTTGATATATCAAAATCATGCGATATATATTATGTTACAGACAACTTGTATAATTCAGTAATTTAATATGACAGGATTTTAAATAATGACTAGGCATTTTATATAATGCCTAGCAAATTTAGGCAGTTTATGAAATGCATCTCTTACTTACCATTTTTCATATACATTGCCTAGGGATTATATACCGGGTGTCCGTTCTCAAAGTCGAACATAGGCGATTAACATTGTATTGAACGTTTTTGCCGATTCCTGCTCGCCAATTCAACTTACAAAGAAGGTACTGGTATCAATGGAAAGATACAATTATTACGCATCAAATGATACCAATAATAATATTCAAGATGCGATTTTTATTTTAAAATACTAATTTAAAACTTGGGCATTTTTAAATATGCCATGCCTTGCTTTTCACGTTCGATAGCATTTGTCAAAAAAATCGGTAATTAGTTGGCGTTAATCAGGTATTTTCTGTCAACGTCTATTAAAATTATTCTACAGAAAAATAAATTATTTCATTGAAGAACGACTGAATGCACTAATGTTAATTGTCTATGTTCGACTTTGAGAATGGACACCCGGTATATTCCCTAATGAACTGTAGGTATTTTATGAAATGTATTTTTTAAAGTAAAAGTTGGCACGCATTAGACAATGGGTTTAATGTGGTTATACGTTAACTCATCACCTTAGCAAAATTTTTTAGCTATTTATGGCTGCGTAACTCATTAATCATCAGCATTAGGCAATGACCAGTGAACATCACCGGAGACAGGCTAACTCATGTAAGGATGCATATAACACACGCAATCAAAGGCTGCAACTAACCTACACAAGCTAGAACGACACACAGTCTAGAGATCATAATCAGTGATGCCGGTTTATTTAACATAACCTCCAACTTCAAACACAATATACATATTGCACGCAGCCGTGCAGACATTATATAAAATGCCTAGGCATTCTATATAATGCCGACAATTCGCTGGCATTATGTTTAATATCGACAAACATTAAACAAACAGACTGGTATTTTAGGCAATTTATGAAATTACATAAAATGACCGAATTATACAAGTAGCCTGTAACATACATAAATGAAACTAACAAACTAGTAAGAAAAGCTTGTTATTACTGAGGATTTCAATTTGGAAGACGGGACAAATTCAAAAGAATTGTTTAAGATTCAGTTATACATTCTTGTAATTGATATAATTTTAAGTGAGCTACATCCATTTTTGCCTCAACAATATACTCGTGGGCTTGACGTGCTTGAACTCAAGTTTTAAGGATAAATTCTTAATTTTTAAAAATATTGTTGCCTTTGCCAAACACTATAACTCCCATCTGGAACTAATGAAATCTGAATTAAAACTATTGCCAAGTAAGGCAGTCGTTGAAGGTGTGTTGCTAACCACATCACCCAGTACGCTGTTAACGCTGTGCCAGATTGACTGGGTTTCGAAGAACATGTAACGAAGTGCTCGAACTTTACTTTTACTTACAGAGTACTATAGAAAATCCAAAGATGGGAATAACACAAAAATTGAAAACATATGCGCAGTTTGTGGTTTTTGTAGAAAAATATAAATTGCCATTTTTTTAATTATTCAGTACGTTTTGGAAAAGGCCATTTTTATGCTTACGGTGTTTAAAAAAAAATTATTTTAGAAATACGATGACTTAAGAATAGTATTATTAGCAATAACAAATAGCAAAAAACATTTCTTTGAAAGAAGTGGTGGAAGTATTTGCCAAGAATCATCCGAGAAAATTGTTGTTAGAATATTAGATACCTAAAAGGCAGCTATAAAAACTCAAAATATCAGTATTGAAATGCGTTTTTGTTTATCTTGTGCTAGTATTTATTATTAATATAAATTTTTGGAATTCAAGCATGAACCTATCGAAGGATTTTATTGCAAACCCGAAGTCTTCGTGTCAAAATGACAAGTGTTGGCAACCTTATGTACAACTTTTCGTGATAAGATTCCGATAACAGAGGAGTATTACATCTACAGTGGTAAAATGAAGAAATTGCTGTTTGGCTTCTAGTTTATATTTAGCTCAAAACAAGTGATTAGACCGGATGAGTCATCTTTTAATTACAATAGCACTGTTATCTTTGATTTTCTAATGACACCGATTGCGATGATGGTGCACTTTGTGGTAGTAATTAAACGTTACAATAGTGGACTATCAGGTTTATAGTAGTTGTCTGCATACATTTACACTGGCGTAGAATGGGCTGCATAACCACCAGTTGCAATGGCTTTAAATCAATAAATACGCATACTTAAAAATTGACAGGTCAGTTTGGTTATTAATAAAAAAAAATTGATTAATTCCGTTATCTTTGCTCTTTCAATTTGTTCGCTCCAAATTGTAAGCTTCCATTTTCAATTTGTTTATTATCAGAAAGACAAAGAACTAAACCGGTTTTGTTTTTGTGTAAAATTGCGCAATATTTAGATTTGCTGTTAACATAGGTATTAGGGAAACATAAAACGTGTTAGTGGTTTAGGTTTCGTTTTTAAGTATGCAAAAATTGATAGGTACCCAAAGACCAAAACAAGAAATGCATCATTAACAAATAAAGTTTAGCTTGGATGCGCACTGTATATTTAGTTGCAAACTGTTATTTCACAACAGATTAGTCTATTAAAACTTATTTATTGCACTACGATAATTATAGAACGCAAATACAGATGCAGCTGCAACTTTCTAATATTGTGCAATACTTGTAAACTGCAATTGAGAATTGCTGCTCTGCACTTTCCCGTTTTATATAGACCTTAATTCACAACAATCGTGCAACGGGAACTTGGAATAAAAACAAAGCAAGTCTTGGTTCAAACAATTGCAGGGTCACAAACAAACAAAACAACGAAACGTGGGATTTGAACTTACCTTGTTTTAGCTACTGTGATGCACTTTAACTTCGTCGCGAACTCGAACAACAATAATGTGTCAGAACTTCCCGCGGCTTACTTATACAAACTATCAAAATCTGCTTATAATGCTCCGCAGTGGTGCCACTACCACACTCATTCAGTAGGTGGGATTTACCATGGATTTACCTTGATAACCGGACAGTATTGTAGTGGCAGCTCCGGCGATATTATTGCATGAGTCACTTTAATCGAATGTTGTAGCCGGCTAGCATACAATCATAAGCGCGTGATTAGTTTGTTCGGGAACTTTCGAGAAAGCTCCATATTTCGCATAATGTCACCATCACATTTCCATTCAGGTGTATGGTTCGCAAAAGTACATAGCTGGTGTTTGTTGATATTTAGATATAAACAAACAGTAGAATGAACTTTCACTTTCGCTACGACTGCTACGAGGTCTTGTACCTCGTGTCGTTCACTTTGACATTTATGCTTGTTGCTCTTAGTAACGAACTGTGTCAACTCAACAATATTAAAATTGTAGGAAACTTCGTAATTCCAATCCAGGCGAGACTTGACATCTTGAAATGTTCTTGGCTAATTCTGAATTTACATTCAACCGAAATTTAATTCAAAATACTTGTTGTATTATCTCAGAATGAATACTACAATTTAAAAATTAGTTGCAAAAACATGTACCTACTCCCAATCGATTTTATCCATTGGGAAAGCTTTGGAGTCATTTCAGGACGGGCAAGGTTTAGAAGATTTTTCATTATTCATTCTTTACTAATTTGTAATTTTCATCCAACTCTCTGTGATTAACATTTATTAGATTGTAATCCGGGCAGATATAATTAAAAAATAATTTCCAACAATTAGAAGTGTTTTTCCAATACACCCCCAAAGGTTCGTTCTAATCCATTATTAATTTCTATCGAATCTTATGCATTTTATGATGTGCTGGCGTGGAATTAACAGTGATAACATTTTCTCTTTATCTTTTGTTGTGGGGCGTCATGTAGGCTGATATCGACGTGAGATACATTTGATCGGAGATAAATGGTAAACTGTACGAACAATACCTGATTTATTGTTTTTGTAATTACATAACACAAGCCAATTATTTTTTAAAACATACAACACTAATAATAGGGTGGCCGCCTAAAACCTCCCAAAATCCAACCTTTGTGTCTGAACAATGGGATTGGAAACAAACATACGGGATGATTCATAGAAGCGCGATTCTACCGTTTCATCTTATGATTTGAGCCATAAAAGCTTCTTCAGAGTTTGATCGACATTGCCCAGTACATTATTTTTATTGTTGCTTACTATACATAGGCAGTGGTGGTTTTTGATCTTATTTTATACCAAAAGCTTCTGTTTTAAAGTTACAACAAAACTTCAGGATCCTCTTTAACATATATTAGGAACAACGCAAGTTATGTATCTACTCGTACCTTAATATAACACATATTTTCATTACACAAACCATTCACTAATCATACATTTTGCCGTCATAATTCAAATATGAATACGTGGACATATTACGCAATATATTTATATTTTACCGGTATCACTACATAGGACATAATTTTCGAGGAACTTAAGGGGTAAAATGCTGAAACCATTCTCCATGCCAAAAGGATTCAAAATCTGTCAACATTCTGTAGTTGTTGAAAATATAATTCACTAATGAAGCATATGATTGGGCCAACAGTTTTTTTTTGTTTAGTTTTCCGGACCAGCTTCATCTAGTATACACAGAAAGGTTAACTGTTATTTACTGAAACTTTTTACTATATTGGCAATACGAGGTCAACTCCGGTGGAGACCCTCAATCACTAAGCTCTTCTGTTGTTAGTAGGTAGATTCTGCGGTAACTTGCGTTTTAGTCGTCGGTGAATAGTTTTTTTTTCCTAATGAATAGTGCATCGCACCTGAGCACTCACTAAGTTTTTATGCACTTTTTAATAAAGACATATACCGTTGGAATTTCTAGGTCTTGGTGTAATTGACTGCTCCGAACAAACCAAGGAGCTTTTGTTGCAATGCGTAAGAGTTTGTTTCGGAACACTTTTTTAATGGTTGATTTAGACGCGGCACCCCAAACCGAACAAGCGTAGGTTATTATCGGTTTCAATAAGGATTTGTAAATGAGTAAGGAGTAGCATAATTTGAGTGGTGTTTTGCGATTTAAGATAGGGTACAGTTTGCACAATCTTATGTGGCATTCGTTTCACTTTTTGCTCACATGAAGTCTCCAAGTTAGACGTTTGTCAATAAATACTCCTAAGTACGTAACACCTCGATCAGATAGATTCCAGTGCATCGGGTGGTTATTTATTGTTATTATTATTATTTTGCTTCACATTTGGTATAATTAAGTTGTATGCATCATTTATTCAGCCAGCTATTTAGTACGTTTAGATGAGTTTGTAAATTATCGATCGCGGTATCGATGTTTTTGTTTTGAGTAATAATTGCAGTGTCGTCTGTATACATTGCAATGGCGGAGTTGTTAGGGTGAGGAATATCATGCATAAATACATTATACAGTACAGGACCTAGGATTGAACCTTGTGGGATTCCAGCTTCAATCAGTGCAACATCAGATAATGTGCTATTTATTCTCACTTGAAATTTTCTGTTATCTAAAAAGGAATTGATTATTAACAGCTGATAGTGCGGTAAGTTAAGATTTAACATTTTGTATATTAGGCCATCTATCCATACTGTGTCAAACGCCTTTGCTATGTCGAGGAATGCTACAACAGTGTGTTGCTTGTACTCAAAACCTCTTTCGATATTTTTCGTAATCCTTAAGAGTTGATGAACAGTACAGTTGGCTGAAAACCTTTTGCAATCTAGCTTCCGAGTCTGAATAATAAAATTTAAAAATATAACGATTTTATACTCGACTCTATACATTTTTGCTAAATAAAAGTTAAGTGAGAGCTAAACCTTTCACCCGAGAGACCTCCGTAGCTATTAGAATCTAGTGCCCACTTCACTACAATTCCCCAATCCGACTTTGTTAGCCACATTTAGTTTCTATTCATTGTTCGAAATACTAACGGGGAGGGCAACGATGGTTTTTAAAATTACCTCATACAATACTGCTATGATATTGTGCCCGCAAGCGGCTCTGTTTAATCTATTAGTTATGTTTTAAAAATAATTAAACAAAAATAATAACAGAATTTGTTATGGTGTTATCGCTAAAAATGTTATTATTAGATAAATTAACGAAGTTGTTTAATAAGACGATGAATGATATGTGATAATAACAGTTAAATTCGTTTTTTGATAAACATGTTTGACTTAAATTTAGAGTAGGTAGTATTTGAGAGACTAGTAACTGAATAGAAATGTTAACATATTGCTTTCAGATCAATACAAGACAATGTCACATTTAATATGCTAACGTAAAATAAATGACATTAACAATAATGCTTAATAATTATTAATACCTGTTAAAATTAATTTTGAATTACAAGTTGTTTAAAAGAAGGTAAAGATAATCATAAAGCATGTAAAGGATTACAAGAAAAATTTGCACATACATGACATAACAAGTTGTAACTGAATATAAGAAATAAGAAACTAGGTGCCTCCAAGCTAGAATGAAGCGTGAATTGAGGAGAATCAGTAAAATGTGTTTTAGTAAACTGACAAATTGTGACATTTTAAAAATTGTAAGCTAATCTATCAGTAAGTGTATATAAAAATATATGAAATATCAGTTGCTAGGCAATTAATAAATTAAGAGATAACTAGCTGTAAAAAATTGGGGCTATAACAAATAAAATATTTCTTGCGAGTTGCTTTTATGTAAAAAAGCCATTTAATAAACCTGTATTGATTTGAATGGAGTTTAATTAAGAAGGGCGATTGGTTGAGTACGTCTGCGGTGTCATCGGACAACAACATGTGTACCGAGGAAGCGCTTTGCTGTGGTGCTTGGTCAATTTGAGAAACCCTGCTGCGTTTAAGGAGGTTATCTGCAGACCTATCGAGGTGCAGGAAGTGTTGCTGTGCCAGGTGTGAGCTTCACTGAGGTGCCTGATTTTCGTCTGCATGTCCTAGAAGGCGCAGCTGGAAGTGGCTTTGCCTAAGCAGGATGGCTAATCATGTATTGGTGTGGTAAAAATCGACAGGCAAAAGAAGATACTTATATTACATCAAATAAAGTACAAGGAGATAAAAGTTGCTTGAATAACGCATCGTAATTAGTTGATTTATTTACTAGTAAAACTACATTTGCGTTTATTTCAAAGTATACATAATTTTTGTGCAGGAATATCATTTAACCAATTTTGCATTTGATCTAATGGAAATTGAATCTAGTTCTTATATTGTCCAAATGTAACAACACAACCCTGAGTGAGTAATTATTGTTCTACTCAGTTACTCAATTAATATAAATATTTAACGATTAACATAAAGGGCAGAATACTTGACTATTCAATTTGCACTTTATATTTATACAAGCAATTTTTAATAGCTATAAAAATATAAATTTTGAAATAAATATTAAAAAATTGCATAAAATTTAAGCCCAGATTCATTAGAATACACAATTTTCCAAGAGCTTCTGCTCTAAAATTACAAGCAAAGTCTATAAATTTCTATCTGCTCATTTCCTTACCCTCTCCAACCTATGAAGCTAAATAGTCTTTTGTCCCATTTTTTTATTGTCATTAGTGCTTCACTACAGCCTATATTTTTCCAGATTTGTAGTGGAATCCGCGGGTACTCACAATTGTAGTGATCGGGAACGTTCCTCTAATACTCACAGTTGTGCTTGCAAGCACTAGGAGTGTATACATAGATATTATTTTAAAATAAATCATATTAACATTTAAATTTCAAACATATTAATTAGAATGAAATTTCTTAAAACAGTTCTGATTCTTACCGAAACATAACTAAACATTGGATTTATTATAGAGCACCCTAGACCTGCTTTTGCACAATTCTAAACGACAACATGATGAGTTTACAGGTCATTAATTAGTCAGTGATTATACAAATCGTATCCTTTGACATCCTAAGCCATTGCAGCATACATATGTTTTGTTGTATTTTGTTCAGTTTTTGTTTATTCCTTATCATATACTGTTTGAGGCTTTCGCGGTTACTCGAATTATTCTTCTTAACATAGAAATTCGGCTTAGACTGCGTAGTATTTGTGGATAAACACTCAGCATTCTCTGACTTCATGTGCCTTGCACCTTGTGAACTCGAGCAAGAATCCGCGCGACGGCCATGCTCTTTGCAGCTTGCATAATCAATCAGTGCGACTTTCACTCTGGTGATGCAAGCTGCAAGGTCTTGCGAAACGTTAGTGAATATGGATGCACAAACAGCAACAAGGCCAAATCTGCCTAAGATTCCTCGTTCTCAAGTTACTCAAACAGCAAGACCCACCAAAGCGCATGGTCATCGCACGGATTCTTTCTCGAGTTCACAAAGTGGAAAGCACATTAAGCCAGAGAATGCTAGGTGTTCATCCACAAATACTACTCGGTCTAAGCCGAAATTCTATGTTAAGAAGAATCTTCCTTATCAGTGAGCTCAGCTTCTTGATTTTGTTTTCTAAGTGGTTCTAATAAATATTCCCCAAGAGCGAGTCGGAATTTCAAGAGGTCCATGATATATTTAGGTTTGTATTTATTGTTGATACAATCTACTTTGCATTCCATCAACTATTAGCAATAAGAAAGTCAAACAAGTGTAATGTGATTTTGAATGTCCATACAATCAAGCATTTGGTCACAAGTATCTACCCCACCTATCTTCGGATTAAATATATTCGGTAATCACCTTTGGATAAGATACCTATACATACTTTTTATTGACTTTATCCCTTCGATTCACAGCTGATTGGAGTTCTATTCCAAATGCCGTAGAAGTAATTAACACCGATTTCCTTGTTCTTGCTTACGATTCCCTAGGATTCTCCCCTCTGCATTGAGGTTCCTTCTTAAATGCATGCCCTTTGAACCTATTCCCTTGAAGAGTCGCTGTCGTGAACATGTAATTGTGTTAAACTTAACATTAAGAGTTATTGTAGAAAATTATTTGTCGAAGAATATGTAGCTGTGGGGTGGTAGACTTTCGATAAGCCTTAAAACAATCGGTGGCCCTAGGCC